>JABASL010000086.1:12520-30920 GCA_019775825.1 Neanura muscorum | reverse complement strand
AAGCAAAAAATAAAGCAAAAAAGCTGCTGCGCGCTAGCTTACTTGATATAAAAAGTTCACCTGCACGTGTGTACGAACGTTTTGTTTTATTAATTTTACATTTTAATTCACCTTTGACTTTGATTTTCTTATCATCTCGATCTCAATACCCAAATATAAGTCAATTGCCCATGACGGTACAGACCAACTGGCTGAGTCTTAAAAATGGTTCCTAAAAAGTTTGTGGACAAGGAAAAGGATGATGTTAAGGACAGCGTAAGTCAGCTAACATAAACATAACTTACTAGCGTACGCGCCGTTGAACTACTGGCTTTATTGGCTGGTGTTTGATTTTGATGTCAGTGCCAGTCAATCGTTGGGTCGATCTCGATACATTATAATTTATTCACACAGGGTGCACTGGCTCTTACTGTGGCACCCCAACCCACGCCACCACAATTGGCATCTCTATTCGACAAAATCAGAGTAAATTCCACCACCTCTGGCTGGACAATTTGGACAGTTTGGGGCTCTCCAGAAGTTCATGATATCTTCAAGGTACCAGCGAATCAAACGTGGGATAGAAAATCCTTGTGTGAAATGGTGGCTGATACAATTACTTGGGCATCTGGTGGTCAAAATATTCGTCTAGATCCTTCCATGTTCTATGTGGTAATTAATTTCCGAAGAGATTGATAAAACTATTTTGCATTCATATTATGGATATACTGATGTGATTACTTTTGCCTACGTTAGATACAGCTGTTGAACGGGGAAAAGGTCAATAATGACGGCGAGCCCAGTCATCTGTATGAAATAAGGTTAATGGACTTTGAGCTCCTCACCTTCGGCTTGGATACGACGTGGTTCTTAGAGCTGGATTCAGATCAACACGAATTTCTTAAACCAGTTCTTGTCGCGAACGAGCAATTCATGATTAGTGGCGGTGTGCTTGACATACAAGCAAGGACGCTACACCTGCGCTTTCGGCTTGACGCGTGCTACCAACATCCTACCATTCTCCATTTTATTCGAACTGTAAGATATTTTTTGTGACCTCATTTCGTTGGAAGGCGGGCTGATTTTGCTGAGCAGCTATTTTATCCTGGTATTTGAGTTAATAGCAAGTACTTTAAATTCTTTGCTTAATTGGCAGGATAAAGGAGAACCAAAGAAATTAACGAAACCCTACGGAGTTAAGGTGAATAGCAATGATTACGCCGGAATCTATTACGTGGGCTATCCTAGACTAACTTGTCTGGTAGTGTTTCTACGTGAAGATGAGGAAAATGGAGACCGTGACCACCGTTGGCTTAAAGTTTTCCCTGATTTTGAACCCGCTCCTAACCGAACTGTAAGCGAAAGGGAGAGTTCATCAGATGAGGAGATTATAATTGGATACGATCCTTCGAAAGATAGACATCGCCGTCATCGTTGCATGATTCGGAAGTCGAAACGGAAGGCGTTACGGGATCAGCCTATTCTTCCAACAAATCCAGACTGCATTACGATTTCATCTCCTTCGAAATCGGTTGCTTTACCGCTCCCAGCGAGAACAATATCCGGCGCCTCTAGTGAATCATACAAAACTGCTCAATCGAGCCAAGATTGGTTGAAACCCGATGACACTATGGATATCGTGCTTGGTGCAATGAGTTCTCAAATTCAGTGGAATGGCAATCAGGGCATGGGCTCAAACTTCACTGCACCGTCAACCCCAACTGCCGAAGTATCAGACGTTTCGGAATATGAATATGATAGTTGCAGCATCATTTGCCTAGATGATTGGGATTCGAATGCTTCAAGTTTGGGCTCGGAGTTTGAAAGTGACAATTGACATCTGTATTCTGATAAGCATCGAATTGTCCTCAATTACACAGTTGTGTGGAATTTCCCGTCAACATTTGGTAACTTACCTTCGGGATTAATTATTATTTTTTATTTGTATATAAAGTTCTCTTAAGAGAGTTTAATTTCACATTAAACTTTACGGATTTTCTACTACAGGTTTAACGAAGGCGGAAGGTCTTAAATATTAAATTATAAGCCAAGGTTAACTGGTAAAGTTCGAAGTTATTCTTGTACTCGTCTCATACTCTGGCAATTATGAAGGGTCAACGCTCTATCATTACAAAATGACGCGTGCGAGTAAAGTGTCCATGTCCAGTCACAAATTGAGTTATCTGAGTCAATGGTCTCGGTGCTCTGAGAGAATCTCTGCAGGCTGAGTATGCATTGCAAGGTCTCGGTTGTCACCTCGTCTGTCTGTCTGTAGATTCTAGGGTTAGGGATAGGGATAGGCTTCAGGAACGTATTGACGCGCAACGCGACGCATGGGTGTAGGTGTAGGGCTAGGTCAGAACGTAGCAGGGAACAGTTTCGATTTGGTTTCAGTGGCATTAGGAGCATTCATCAAGGCATCATCGTCAACTCCACCAAACCGAGACTGGACAACTCCTTGACCTTTATTATTTGCCAGGTACGTTATACAGCAACATTATGACCTTGGCATTTTTAATGTTTTAATTTCTCTTCAAGCTATTGTTAAATTGAGTAAAATTGTCAATTAACTATGTTGGATCGATTAGCTGATCTTTTTGTACCGTACAACCCGCAGTTACGCTTTATCCAAACAATGGATAATCCCACTCCGCGAAACGCAAAAGAGAGATTTTCTGGAAGTTTCGATGATACATCCAGTTTGACGGGAACTGAAGATGATGACGATTTGGACGACATCAAGAAGAAAGAAATACAAAAGGAGTTGATCTTAGCATGTAGGGAGAAATGGCAGCTTGACACAATGGAAGAACCAATATTGACCCAGGAAGAGAACGCGCTTCCTCCAGCACTTCGAGCACGCATTGTAATCATTAAGAAATGCAAGATGGCCAATTGCTACAATTTCTACAGTGTGGAATTTCTTCAAAGCCTTCTTTCACCGCCAGATCGAAGCGTAACCTACTATTACGGCACCGCCATAGCCAGTCATGTCATTGGACCTGAGGAATTCTACATAAATTGGGTCTCAGACGTGGATAAAATATATTTGCTCACGACGTGGCTCACGGCCGAAACATTGGATACGGACATTTCAGAACCAATCAAGTCAACTAAGCGCCTCGTCGGGACGATGGTAAGACCTAATTCATTTTCATTTAATTTAAATTTAAATGCTAATTTATTCTTATTATCTAAATACAGGTTGCTGCACTGTATGTTCCTTTTGGACGTTTTCATAGGGCAAGGATACTATCACTTGGGGACGATGGCAAAACGATCAAGATATTCTACGTTGATCATGGGCTCACCACAGACATCGACTTGTGCAAGTAATGCAAAATTTTGCAGAAGGCAAACTATTCTTTTTTTAAGCTTCATTTGCTAATTCACTTGCATTATTAATCACACAGGGTCCGAGCCCTTCCATCACAGTTGGCTAAGATTCCGGATTATGCTATTCGATGCAAATTGGCTCAAGTTCATTTCACGAAGGAAAATGTAGCGGACGAGCCGACGCGCACTGAATTCCTTTTTGTCTTGGAAAAACCTGGTGAAATGCTCCAATGTAAATTGACCAAATACTACCGTAAGTCAAATACTTTTGCGGCTAAGGTGAAGGTTATTGACTCGTTTGGAGATCCAATGGTGCTCAATGAAGTCGTAGAAGAAAAATACAAAAGACGAGACCAAATTAATAAGCTCATCCAGGACGCTCAATTGAGTGAAAGATACTGAAAGGAAATAGTAAATGAACTTAAATATCCGTCAACTTTAAAAATTAACTGGTAATTAATTTTAGTAAAATTGTTTCGAAAGAATGTGTAAGTCATTAATTAGTTTCTCCTCGTCCTCGATAGTCGATTTCCCTCATTTTCCGTTACTACTTCGCATCTAGAAATTACCTTTTCTCAGTGTTAGAATGATTAATTTGTATTCTGTAAAATAGTTTGAAACGTTTAGGTTCCTAGTTAGTACTATTTTTTTTGTTAGTTTCACTGTGTTTTTAATTTGGTGGTTTTGACTTTAGCGTTCTTGAATTAATTCTCTTTGTTTAGTTTTCCTAACAATTGACATTATTAAAAATTTTGGTTAGCATAATTGATTTGATATGAGGAAGACTAGGAATTTATTCAATTCTGTTTTTTAATCTATTTTCCGGACATTTGTATTGGCAATTTGTGACCGCTACCGCCCTCCCCTCCGACGCTTCTGGAAAAGTCAGCTTTGACCACTAGTCTAGCACATTTTGAAGGAATTCGAGAGCGTCGTCGACTTGTTTTCACTTTTGATTTTTAACTTACATTAACCAATTATCAAGGTGTCAGATGTCATGTCACAAGAAAAGTGTGAAATGGTTGACTTGGTCCCACACGCTTCATCAGATCGTCACCTGACCTTGAAGCGAATTAGGGAATCACTATTTTTGAAGGTAAACAAGTATTTTATATTTCTTTAGTTTGACTCAAACTTCTGTCCTTGCGTGCAATAATGTGAAGCAAGATTTTTCGTGCTTCAGGACAACCTGACAGGAATCCAGTAATTAACATGCAAACTTGTTATCCTCCAGGGTTGCTGACAGGAAGGAGGGACAGAGATGCTACATTTCTGGAGATTATGTGTTCATCTCTTCTGGTGGATCAGGTTTCAGTGCCTCATTTTTCACCTTTAGGATCTACTTTGATTTACACGCCCTGATGACCTTGTGGGGGTTGCTTTCCAGAAAACATGAACCATTTTTATTCGGCATTCTTTAACCGTAGTGAATAAATTTAATGTCTTCTTAGAAAGCCTTGATAGCCTAATACCAAAAAGGGAACTCCGTTCATTTGTGCTGTGCCAGTCTCCGCAGGAACACGAGCAGTTCACTTACGGTGTACACCAAGTTTAGACAATAACTGAATCCAAAATGGTTATTAATAGAAACCCAGAAATCAAGTACACGAAGGTAAGATCCCTATTTTCCCCGTATACAATCTCTGCTTCTAATGTTTCTTGTTCCTCTGCCAGATTTTCATTAACAATGAATTCGTGGACTCTGTCAGTGGAAAGACGTTTGAAACCGTGAATCCCTGCACTGGACAGAAAATTGTTGACATTGCGGAAGGAGACAAGGCTGATGTGGATAAGGCTGTTATTGCTGCAAGAGCGGCCTTTGATTCTGATGCTCCATGGCGAACAATGGATGCATCCGCCAGGGGTCAGTTGATTCACAAGGTCAGTATAGGAGGTCAAAGAGTTGAAACGTTTCTAACTGAAACTCGCCACTCACTTTGAAACTTTGACCTTTTAGTTAGCCGATTTAATGGAACGTGACTTGGAGCATTTGTCATCTCTTGAAACATTAGACAATGGGAAGCCATGGAATGATTCTAATGCCAACATTATCTTGTCCATTAAGAACATCCGGTATTACGTAAGTGCAAAATTCACGCAACTTTCAAATTCACGGCAGTCGAATCTAGTGCATGTTACTGCCTAAGTCACCGTTCAAAAATTATTATTTCTATTCCAGGCGGGATGGGCAGACAAAATTCACGGAGACACAATTCCAGTTGGTGGGTAAAATAGAGAAAAGAATTACGAAGCATGGGAAGCAACAAATTAATTTTTTTTATATGTTTTTAAGATGGACCATTTATGACCTTTACCCGGAAGGAACCTGTCGGCGTAGTAGGAGCCATTATTGCTTGGAACTTTCCTGTCCTTCTACTTGCCTGGAAGCTGGGTGAGTAACCATCGTTTGGGAATTAAAGGAGCTGTATGAAGCAACGGTTGGCTACTCCTGAAGCGCAACGGTATTGTAATGCTGAGCACTTAATGGTTTTAGGTCCAGCACTTGCTACCGGTTGTACCGTTGTTTTGAAACCCGCTGAACAAACTCCTCTTACTGCCCTTTATATTGCAAGCCTTGTAAAGGAGGCTGGATTTCCACCGGGCGTTATTAATGTTATTCCAGGTACATCATTTTATTAATGATTGCAGACAGGGGTAAGGTAATAACGAGGCAAGGAATTATTAAGGCTTAAATCAATTTACTTTTACGTAGGATATGGCCCAACTGCTGGTGCTGGAATTACGGCACACAAGGGGGTGGACAAAGTTGCTTTCACTGGATCTACAGATGTTGGGCGATTAGTCTTCCAGGAAGCTGCTGTAAGCAACTTGAAAAGGGTCACGTTGGAACTTGGGGGAAAGAGCCCAGTAATTGTGTGCGCAGACGCCGATGGTACTTAAACCAATTTATGGTTTCGATGTCTATTAAATTGAAAACAACATTTTATTTGCATATTTATAGTTGAGGAAGCCGCAAATATTGCACATAATGCTCTGTTCCTTAACCATGGTCAGTGCTGTTGTGCCGGAAGCCGAACTTATGTCGAAGCTGGAATCTATGACAAATTCATCCAAAAGGCTAAGGAACTCGCAGTGAATCGATCCGTCGGTGATCCTTATTTAACTGAAACTAAGCAAGGACCGCAAGTAAGTTTAGGATTACTTTTAGGGTTGGTTAGTTGATTTCAGTTCGCTTATTTTTCTTCTCTTGAAGAATATCCCTTATCACCATTGCTTCAATTTGCACATCTCATTTTTACGCGCGAACTAAATCTCAGAAACGTTTTGAAAAAGCCGATTGAACCGAGTTTAAAGTGGATTCCTAGTGACCAAAATGGAAATATGGTTTGAGATACATTTTTCAGGTGTTGCAAAATAGCAGCCTCGCTAAATAAATAAAGCTTCGCTTTATGTTAATTATACCCAAAATGACAACGGTTTGCTTTTACGAGACTAGATTGACCAAGACCAGTTAAGCAAAATCAAGGAATTGGTGGCATCAGGTCAAAAGGAAGGAGCCACATTAGTTTGTGGTGGTTCCCAGATTGGAACGAATGGATTCTATTTCCAGCCAACCGTATTCTCAGACGTCAAAGATGACATGCGCATTGCTCAAGAAGAAATTTTTGGGCCCGTTCAACAAATCCTAAAATTCGATTCTTTGGATGAAGTTATTGAAAGAGCCAACGCATCAAAATATGGCCTTGCGGCTGGAATTATTACCAAGGATATTAACAAGGCTCTCAAATTTGTCCAGAAAGTTCATGCTGGTACGGTCTGGGTCAATGCTTACAATGCTTTTATGTCACAAGCTCCGTTCGGAGGCTACAAAGAATCTGGACAAGGACGAGAATTGTAAGTTAAACGTCCCAGTAGTAACTCCATAACAGATTACTTTATTAGCCGACCACGAATGACGAACAAGGGCAATGCTCATGGAATAATTTTAGTCATTGCAACTCCACTTTTCCTGGAACAAAAAAAAATCCACCTGCACTGTCAAACCACTTCAAATATTTTTATGAGTACCACTTCAAAGGATTGATAATTTAATTCTCATATGAATAATTTTTTTTTAATCCGGAAACAGGGGAGAAGATGGTCTTCACGAGTATTTGGAAACGAAAACGGTCACAATTGGACTGCAATCCTAAATTCAACACGACTTTCTACATCTCTCATGTCACACTTCCTTCATGATTCGCATTTTTTTTTGTTAAAATTCTAAGCTCCAAGAGCTAGGGCTACAGAAAATGTAATTACTTTTATACAAATTCATCTTTAAATGCTCAAAATGTTATATAAATTCATCTTCCAAATATTCAAAATTTATGAATTTGAATATTTATATGTATTATTCTAACGTCATTCAAAAATGCCATTTTTTAAATTCTGGAATCCTGGAATTCAAAATGCCAGATTACAAATCTCGTGCACCTCAATTCTCCGAAAATGCACAGCACCTCAAATAGGGCTTTTTGCTTCATGTTTTCTGGTTACACATTCACATTATCCACTTTTAAGCGCTATTTTCACCTGAAGCTTGCAGAAAACCTTGCAAAATGGCGATGTTGAATCTCTAGCCTTAGGCGATATAATTCTGAAATTAATCTGTTGTTTTTTGTAGAAAGCCGATTGAAAGTTCAAGTTTAAACTATGCCTTGAGTAGATTTTAATGTCATATCCCAGGGCTATACAATTTTTTTTTACAATTGATGACTTGGTAGGTTTGTGTATATTTATGACAAGAAAAGTGGTTTACAGGCGTGGGATTTTGATTTGGACGTGACAGAGGATGAGAGAGCAGTTAAGGTTAAGTTTTTTTTAGTTAAAGTCTGGCCGGCCATGGGAGATATCGTTTTATGATTATCTAACAACAAGTCGCATTTAGAAGTAAAAGGATAACGGGAATCTGTTCGATAGTAATTGAAGTTCAGTGTCATTTAGTCTATAACCCAGTAACGACATTCATGTCTCAAATTAAAATTTCAGCTAATAACAATGGTGTCATCAATTCGGCTCCAAACGGCGTCAAAACTAGAAATGGTTTTAGTACCAAGGAAGTTCACCAAAAGGTAAGATTTACGGCTGTTTGCAATGCGCAATTCAATGTGAATTAATACTTGGCGATTCCCCACAGGAAGAAACGACGCAAAAGCATCAACGCCATTCCAAGCAAGTGACGGTTCCTAACAAAGCCTTTGTTGAGCGAGAGTCATTGTTGACGCAGATGTTTCAAGTCCAAGAATTTCGTGGACTCTATAATATCTTCCTGGTCACGTTCCTTAATATTGTCGTCTACTGTGCCCTGTCAGACTACCTGCGCCATGGAGAGTAAGGAAATATGCGCATGCGGCAACTTTTACGGATTGATGACAGCTTTATTTTCTTGCAGAATTTCCATGGGCTTGTCGAATCTCAAAAAATCGTTCGGGAAACCATTGCAGACCTTTAGCCTTCTCTCAGCCCTTCATATTGTTACAATTTTCAGTTATTTCCCATTCGCAGTTTGGCGTCAGCTACGCGGAAGGATTTTTGGGGCTGATATAATTTTTACCCTGTATAAGGTCATCCTAATCCTGGCCTTCGTCTATATCCCGGTCAAAATCCACATGGAGGTTAAATTTCCTATTGCATCTGCCGCAACCATCGTGCTGGAACAGGTGACCTTTAAAGTGTGATTTTTAAAATATGTGACATTATATGATTTCTTCGGCTCAAAGGTCCGACTCCTCATGAAGCTTTATGCATTTTATCGAGTCAATATTTCCCGCGGGGTAAAAGGAGATTTTAATGGCGGGTCTTTTCTTCAATATGTCTACTTTCTCTATGCCCCTACTCTAATTTACCAAGATTCTTATCCGAGGTAATTTTTCAAAGATTTTCGATTAAGTTGAATAAGTTAATCTCAGTATTTGTTTAATTTCAGGACAAAATATACACGTTGGGGTTTCGTATTTCGAAATTTAGTTGAACTATTCGGTTGCATTTGGTTCTACAATGTGCTTCACACAATTTGTGGATACACGCTTCTGGAAAAATTTGGACTAGAGCCAATTAGCCCAGGGCAGTTATTGGACGCCATGTTCTTTCAAATGATTCCAGGTGGAGGTAAGCCATTTGGTGTCATTTACGAATTAATCTGGATCTGGATTTTCTTTCAATTAATCCAAGTTTTTTTCTCAAACTTTCTCAAATGACAAGACTGGACGTCGTTTAGCATTACTGTAGTTTTAGGGTTGATGAATCTTGTCATTTGGCCTTGAACCCACTTGGTCTCAAGAGATTTCATTCAATTTGAATTGGATTATTTTTTTTTTTACAATTTTTATCTTTTTATCTTTGTTTGCTTTTAGTTGGATTTCTGCTCGGATTCTTTGTTATACTTCACACTTCACAAAATATTTCGTCAGAAATTCTTCGATTTGGAGATAGACAGTTTTATAAGGTACTTTGGTCAAATTAGCTTAAAAATTAAATTATGATTCTAATCTAATTCGGTCACTTCCCTTAGCATAGGTGCTCTGATCGTTTTTGTTCATTTTAGGATTGGTGGAACAGTGAAAGCTTTTCGGCTTTCTATAGAAATTGGAATCTCCCTGTCCATGGTTTCCTTTACACGTACATTTACAAGGTGGGTAGCCATTTTGGAGCAGCTTCGGACGCTCTATCATGTCAAAATATGATGTCCTAAATCCAAAGCCAAGCTTTGGCGTAGGCGCAGGTTACAAATGGCGCTGGCTCATGAAAATCAGCTAGTGGCTGACAACCTGTGTCATTTTTCTTTGCATATTTTTAGGAAACCGTTGACTTGGGTTTCCGCTCCAAATTTGTGCCCGCAATTTGTGTTTTCTTCGTTTCCGCGGTGGTGCACGAGTATATTTTGGCCTTTGTCCTGGGATTTTTCTTTCCAGTTCTGTCTACTCTTTTTTGGAGGTATCGGAGGTACGAATTCAGTAAACGTGTTCTGAAAGCGCAACAGACTTCCGATTTGATTAGGCGGAAATCGTGCTGGTCGGTGTCCTTTAAAAGTTTAAATAGCCCCTTTTTTTTCTAAACAGCTACACTTAGCTTCTGTCATCGTCCTAAAGTTGGCGGGAATCCTTTTATATGGTGGTCCTTAATAACCGGAAAAGGCCTTCTTCTCTTCTTCTACTCCCTTGAGTACTTTGCTCGAGTTAACAATTGCCCACCTGCTCAAGTAAGAGTCACACACAAAAAAATACATGGAAGATGATGCAAAAGCGTGGAAGCACGTCCGTTTTCCAAATGTTCCGAAAAACTGGATTTCATGCCTCATTTTTTTTTTTTTTAGTTTCAGGACCCTTTCTGGGATTTTGTTCAACCAAGAAGCGTTAGCTGTCTACTCGATACTCTAAAAATTGTTTCATAGAAATCCCTCAAAAAATGAACCTGGTTAATGTTAGTTGACCTGACCTGACCCACCCGAGCTGACCAGGGGGTGGGCAGGTCAAAAGCGGTACAAAAAAATTGAAGCCACCCAAACCGAATTTTATGGGTATTTCCTAGTTTCTCGGTTAGGACACTTAGTACCTTTAGTTTTATGCGTCGTGACCTTTAACCCCAGGGTTGTTTAAGCCTTAAACATAACCCATGCTCAAAACTAGGTAAAGAAAAAATAAAAGCATTTCTCCGTATTTTTCAATTCAAACCCTTGTTTGAATGATTTTTGTTTGTCTAAACATGGACTGAGTCAGTAGTGGAGAATTCCGGAAGTCCCTCCTCTCACATCCGCTTCCTCCTTCCGCTCACTCGCTTCGTCGGCACTTATACTGCTTCATTGAAATTAGAATCTAGGTACCACTACTTTAGTATTTTCCCCACTTCTTGGAAAGATTATACAAAAAAAAAAGTTAACGTTCCATTCTTTGAACAATTCAGTTTCAATTCATGCTCCATTTCCAATCCACAATCTAGTACAAAAATATCCTTTCCTTTCAGTCATTTTTGTCGTGTCTAGCAAAGTGGACGTGTCCAGGAACAAAGCACACGTTGCTTCAAGCATCATCGCTTCAAGGCGCCATACAATATGGTGATGAGCCTTGTGCTAGATTTCTGGGAGACGCTCTCACTTTCAGCTGGTTGTAACTTATTTGCACCAAGATTTCATCTTTGTGTTTCAAACGTTCAAAGGGCCCACGCACCGACCCTGGACACTACGCTGGCTCAAATGAGATTTGCTGAAAGAGAGAAGACCCTTGTACCCCTGGAGACGGCCCTTACCACAACGCTTCCAAAACTTCTTCTGTCTCTTACAATCCTTTGCCTAAATGGCCTCCTATTGCTCCTTAGAAGAGATATGCAAGAACTGCCTGCTACGACGCGAAGTCTCACTCGCTCACTTCTGGTCATCTACGCTGCCATTGCAATTCTAACACTTTATGCCGAAATCTCCGTGACATTGTTCCTTTTCTGGGAAATACGAATTGCAGAAGATCAAGGTCAAGAGTGTTTGCTTGTAAACTCATTGCTAATTGGTCTATCAATAGGTGGATCGCTACACGCACTGTCCCTAGCCGTAGACTGGAGTTTACTTCCCTTGAGTCAGTACAAGCGCCTTTCTCGTGGAACCGTTCCTTTATGGCTCCTTGCCCTTTGGATACCGGTTGTGATTACCGCTGGACTGCCCCTAACGGGCTGGAAAACTGAATTCTCGTTTTGTCTCTTCTTACTCCAGTTCAAGCGTAACTTTCTAAGGTTCATTGGCGGGCTACATGTTACAGCGCTCGTATTTTCAATTTTCCTGCCCCTCTTTCTAAGACTAGTTCTTCGACCCACCCGAACTGACATCGTGGTACACAGTCGCTGGAAACGGAAGCTACAAAAACAACAGCGATTAACAATTTTCCTTGTCGTATCCTTTCACGCCATTTGCTCAACGCCGTTCAATGCGTTTCTCCTATTTCTACCAGTGGAAATTCCAAGTCCCCTCACCCTTCACCTTTTATTCATTCCCACACTCGTGCCACCGCTGATTGTGCCCCTTCTACTGGCTATTAGAGCGACACCACCCTTACCAACAAATCGAATTCCTCAAAACAAGAATCCACAGTCCATGTCCCCATTTTTCGTTGATTCTACCCGGGTTATTCAAAATTCAAAACCCCCTGGGCAGCCCCACTTTTTCTCAACACACTACCTCCCCATGGGGAACCAATACGGACGTAATGAGTCCAGAGGACCTTCCTCTGTCCATTCTTATGCAACAGCCACTATTTCGAGCAGCGACAGTAAATATGGTTTTCCGCTACAAACTACGCTGATTAGCAGTAGTAAGCGACGGGGCGGCGGGGGTGGTGGTAAAAGACGATGAGATTAATAAACTTGTGAGCATGGGGGTGAGTGTTGGAGGGCAGGTTCAATCAAAGGAAGAAGGGGGATGATGTGGGACAGGACAGGTGTGATATAAAGTGATCTCGTCTTCTGGCATGTTTCTACATTGTAAAACTGTTTTTGTTAATGCGTAAAAGGGTTGATATGTAAAGTATTTGGCAGCATTGGTACTTCGGATGTTGGCAAGCTATAGTCTCAACGAGGACTACCAAGAGTAAATCTTCAAGCTGAAGATCAAGAAATAGTGTAAAGACGACAACGAACATAGAAATTCTTGAATTTTTGATGTCAAGAAGAAGTTGTGAAGATGAATAATTGTAAAAGTGGACCAGCGTGTGGAGGAGGAAGAAGAAGATGTCAATTTCCTTAGCTTTTAAAGGATTTTGGAATGTCAAGTGAGTTTGATCGAATTCGAGCCCTTTGTCTGGAGAGAGGGGAAGTCTGGGAAGATCCAGATTTTTCACCTACTCATGTCTTCAGTCTTCTATTATCAGACGCCGCCCTTTGAATTCGTTTGGAAACGACCTAAAGTATGTCCTCAATTTTAAATAGCGTTTTTAAAAAATATTTTTATGAGTTTAGTAATTAATTTTGAGCTTAAGGATCTAATATAAAAATTACAAGAAACCGTAAAAGTTACAATAACCCCAAACATTTTTTGTAGGAGTTAAGCTCGTCCCCGTCTTTTCTAAAGAATTCTTCCCATTTTGATGTCATACCTGGAAAACTCGGTAAGACGAGTGCGAAATCAAACTATAACAGCCTGTACAACATAAGTTGAATAACTTGTTAAGTGGCTTAATAGACTTGTTAATTACAGTAGTAACAATTAATTGCAATAAAAATTCTCGTTGATTACCCGTTAATTAAATAGGTGATCGATGGCTGGTTTCCTGCCTTGGATGTTTATGGCTTTGTAGGGAGTTATTCTTCAGAGTAGTTCCAGCAGATCAGCGCTTGAACGGTCATGGTTATGCTGGAGTCTTTCGATTTCGGCTTTGGTGGTGTGGAGAATGGAGGGAAGTTTTGGTTGACGATCGTCTTCCGACTGTTGAAGGTCGACTGGTCTTTGCGCATTCTCCAGGACTTGAAGAGTTCTGGGCATCGCTCCTGGAAAAAGCGTATGCAAAGTATGTGAATTAAATGAATCCAATTTCGTTTTTCGGTGCTTTAAATACAATTAAATGATCTTGTTGCATCACTGTGATTTGTTTCAGGTTACATGGGTCTTATGAAGCCCTTAAGTATGGTTCCACCCTTGATGGATTTTCTGACCTGACTGGTGGAATAACGGAAGTTATTCGAATGCGCGAAGATCCGACATCTTCGGGTCGAATCCTGAAGAAACTTTTACAAATGACTTCAGTAATTACCGTAACTGTTCACCATGAATCAAAAAGTTCTAAACTGGCTAATGGCATTCAAGTTCGGACAAACTACCGTGTGACTGCACTTCACAAGGTTAGGCTCCTTAGAGTATAAGTTAGACCTTGGGTCAGGTCAAATAGGTTGTTACATTAAGCGGCTGCGCTGGTACTAACCTTGCTTTGTTTGCGCACCTTAGGTCGAGACATATGGAGGTGAGCCAGTTCAACTCGTGCGTCTGCGTGCAGTTGGTGTTAATTCAGAGTACGTAGGGTCATGGTCCAATTCTTCAATGGAATGGGAAGAAGTTCCGGCGGCAGAAGTCCAGAAACTTCGTGATTTAAATGCAGGTGAATTTTGGTAAGAAAAGGAAGGAAAGCGTTTCTTTCTGCATGAGAATTCGAGTAAAATGGAATTGTTGACTGTTGATGACTGAAAGTGAGAATGTTGGTTCTGGTCCCGTGCGTAATTCTGATCTCAACTTTGTCTCACTTTCCTAACTTTGACATCAAACTTTTTGTTGATTGGCGTGTCTGAGCAAAGGTGGTAATTGGATGTTTTGGTTGACTGTTTGGTAGGATGCCTTATGGAGACTTCCTTAAGACTTTCAGTCAAATGGAAGTTGTTCACTTGGATGGAGAAACAAGTAGGGAGGAGTTAAGTCTCAGAGGGAAAGTTCCATGGGATGTTCGTCAGTACCAAGGTGGATGGATCCGTGGTGTCAATGCAGGAGGATGTAGAAACAATGCCGGTATGTGATCGTTCAAAACTAAAGGTTAATTCAAAATTCTTTGAAAAGCATTTTGTGTAACGATTTTTTAAAAAAATTTGATTCGTTACCCAGAGACTTTTCACATCAATCCCCAATTGCAGCTTCTACTTTCCGAGGGGGAAGAAGTAGTTCTCTCTTTAAATCAGCACGCAGTCATGGATCCTAAGGTAAATTAATTGAATCAAGTGAGTCACATAATTTGTGAGAACTTAATTATAGCTATATTAAATTTTTATTAAATTTAAACGTGTTTGTGAAATTTGAGTTAATTCAGCAGTTAATTGATTACCTAATTAATTACGTGCATATTTTCCAGGTTGTAGGATTCAGCGTCTATCCCCTCGAAAAGGGTTCAACCACTTCATTACGAAAGTCTTTCTTTAAGAAAACAAAAAGTTTAGCAAACTCACAGTATACAAACAGTCGGCAAGTGAGTTTGCGCTGGGGATTAGAAGAAGGTGCGTTTCTGTTGATCCCTACGACCTTTGAACCTGGACAAGAAGTTTCATTTACATTTCGAGTATTATCAACATCAACGAAGCTTAGCCTTCGTCTCATGGATTTGACACCCGCCCTGCTTAAGGCCCCATTCATCAAAGTATGATTCCACAAAAAATATTTTTGATCTTTGAAAGGGAAAATTCTTGGCAAAAATCCACGTTCCTGACCACGGAAGCTTTTGGGTTATTATTAACCTAGTAAATGTTAATGACTTGTACTTACAAATATGTAGGGACCATCTGTTGGCGAAACCAAAGCTTTTGCGCAATATGAAGGAGTCTTCCTTCAGTTGGCTGATGAACACCGGAGAATCTCGGCGTTTGAACTCCAGGAACTTCTAGAAGCCTCACTTCCGAATGACTATATCAAGAGTTGTGCGACGCTTGATGTTGCTCGGCAAATTGTGATTGCTATGGATGTGAGTGCTTCCTGGAATAATAGAAAATTGACAATTAAATTTAAAAATTAAATTAAAAAAATTATTTAAATAGGTAAGTGGATTAGGAAGAATTAGTTTCTCACAATTTAAAGACTTGATGTGGAGCCTCAAAACCTGGCAAGGTGCTTTTAAGAATCAAACAAAAGAGAAGACGGGTATTCTAAAAGCCGAGAGACTCAGAGATGCACTACGAGAAGTCGGTACGATTACAAGTTAAAACGTTTTTAGAATAATTTCTAAAACTTCAAATACTTAAAATATTAAACCCTCTTAATTTAGGATTTGAAATCAACCAAGAAATTCTATCACTCCTGATTCTCCGATTCATGAAAAAAGACGGAACGCTTCGGTTCGGCGATTTCGTTGCGACTATTCTTCATTTGACTGTTGCGTTCCGTAAGAAATTTTTTCTAATCTAGGGCGTAAGACACCGCAACGCGGCTTTTAGTAATTAATGGGACAAAATAATGCTTCAAAAACTTTCACCATCGGAATTTGAATATTGCAGGAACGTTTGAAAAAAAAGATCCACTGCTAAGCGGTTGGGTCAAGGTAGGTCTGGCTGAGGTAAGTTGGATTGTAAAAAGTATTAATTGTGTAAATTGTTTACAAATTTGATATAAACTATTCTTTGCTTCGTTACAGTGGGTAAAACTTTCACTAATGTCTTGAAATCATTTCTAAATCGTGAAACAACCATGCTGAATCCATGAAGTCCAACTTTATAAATCAACCAATTATTTACAATTGTAACAAGGCTAAAATAGAATAAAGATTTTTATACTTTTGTACCTGGTTAGAATCGAATATTAATTAGTTATTTCAATTTACGATGACTAGTTGCTACGATGAATGGCTAGAAATTGGTCTACTAACGGCTTAGGAGCCCATGCTTTTCGCTTCCGGGATTTGGTTTTGAAAAGTCGTACATAACTCATCAGCGAATTGAAGTATCATCTCCGATTTCTCACAATGACGAAGAAGCTCCTTGGGAATAACGTCATAGCCCAGATACGCACCACTAATGGCACCTGCCATGGATGCAATTGTATCCGTATCTCCACCAAGTGAAATTGCATATGCAATACTTCGCACTAATTGATTTTCAGTCTAGAAATACAGTTAGTTTTAACATAAATTATTTAGGAAAATGATAAATCCAACTTCTCAGTAAACGTTTAAGGTTACAATAACTCACTTCAATGCCAGGAATTGGCCTGTTACCGATGAGGAATGCGTAAATTGCTGTTGGCACAGAGTGTAAAGCTGCAACACCAACGCCCAATTCGTTGTCAACTTCTTCGGCAGAAGGCATCGTGGTTCTTCCCAAATACTCCTTAATTTTTTGAAGTTTCTTGGTATACGACTTGTCGCCTTCATCGTTAACTGATTCTAGAGAGTCTTCCTGACGTACATCCTTCTCTACACTTTGCATGTGAAACAGAAGTGTATCAACAAATCCTAACGAATCTAGTTCTTTTGTAGAGTCCAGAAGAAAAGCTTCCCTAACAGCCAATGCTTGAAGAATGGCACCCTGAACTGCATGAGCATGTGCGTGCGTAATTCGGGACACAGCTGATGACATACTTACAAGCTGATCCAAGTCGTGATGACAAAAGAGGCCCACTGGTGCCACTCGCATTGCTGCTCCATTTCCAAACGATCCCTGACCAGAAAATTGGTTCCTTGCCGCGTAGAACGGATCCTCAAATCCATTCCTTCGAAAATTCATGAAGACATCATGGACAGAACCACCGTAGCCTCGTTTAGGTTCAGCAAAATAATCTGTCATGAATCTGAAATTATTTCAGGATAACAATACCGGGAGAACTGTTAGGCAACGCAACTACTGTATTTGCACTTTTTGAGAATTCATCTTTTCCACAAAACAACTAAGTACCTTTTCGCCAACTGCTGCGGGTTGAGTCCTTTGTGTTCGATTAATGTTTCGGTCACTGCCCTTGTCATCACGGTATCATCAGTATACGGTTTGTAAGGAACTGAAAAAACAAAAGCATTAGTTCACCAATACATTGCGTACCTTTGATTAACCGATAATTCAAAGTGTGGTCCGGCTTCGGAGTCTGTCCGTCTTCCGAAATCGGACCCAAAGTGTATTCTCTTACTCTTCTTATTGGGGTCAAATAGTTGTGCGAAGTAGAGGTTAACTTTGGCAAATGTACAAGCCGTGTCCATTTCGAAGGGGCTTGCGAGGCAGTCTCCCAATAATGCTCCAAGCAGCGATCCACGAAACTTACTAAGCAGCAAACTACGAGACCCCATTTTTAATCAGAATTAATTCTCAAGTACTTCGTTCAATTTAACAATTTAATGGTAAAGTAAACCAAATTTGCCGAAATTTGACAAATACAACTTTTTTTTGCAAACCTAAACAACCAAAGCCCGCAACCAAAATAAAAATTTGCAAAAATTTCCCGCCATTTAGAATTCAAAATTTTTAAGAGTTGAAGACATAGCTCTAAAGAAAGACCCCTGAATTTTTGAGCTTATGACCACGAAATTATCTTGCAAAATAATGAAGAAACTTTAGAATAATTAGGAAAAAGAGTATTTAGGAAATTTTAGAGTTATTAGGAAAAAGAGTATTTAGGAAATTTTAGAGTTATTAGGAAAAAGAGTATTTAGGAAATTTT
>JABASL010000086.1:0-12399 GCA_019775825.1 Neanura muscorum | reverse complement strand
TTTTGGGTGGCTTCTAAACCCTGAATGACATGAAACTGCTCCCGGTGATCCTTTTTGTACTCCCTCGAATTAATCAAAATTATGATTAAATTAATCAATAATTGATTATTTGTCGCCGATAACATATATTTCTGTCTAGAATTCTACGAAAACTTAATCATTTTTTAACCACTTGTACAGACCGGAAATGATGCCATAATGGCTCAAAATTTTGTTGACTTTGGTTTATTTGCCTTCGTTCTTCATTCTTCCTTTCAAAAAATTAACCCATCAAAGCTTTCCTCCAGTAACTAAAGTTAATTAAATTACAAAAAAATAATTTGATGTTGATTACCAAAATTAAGGAAAGTTAACCCTACATTATTCTGTATTATAAACACGATTGAGCAAAATGAAGGTCTCGGCCTTAAAGTTTCATTTGTACGCACCTTGATCGGGATATTCGCTTGAACAGTTATAGTACTACTAATTCTAAACTGATCTTTTCTAAATTAACTACTCTAATTTTATACTTAAATTAACGGTATTTACATTTGAAAAAATATAGTCAGAATACAGGCGTAAGGATGCCACGTTCCATTATTCTTAACAAAATTATTGGAAGTTGGCGTAAGCAGGTTCCTTGTTGACTTGTGGTCTGTCAAAGCAATGAGTCAGAGGTGAGTCCAGAAGGATGACGAGGAAGGATAGGAAACGATAACAAATCCATACAATGACAATCACAATCTTGATCTTTCCTTGGGAAAAGATGTTTAACCTTTCCAACGGGGTCAACAGCGCGTATTGGTAGATGAGTGGCAGGCAGATGACGACAGTGAGCAAGAGGTGTACAGCTATCCAGATTTTGTACAATTCCTTGGAACTCTAAAACAAAATATCACAATTATCTCATCTTTCTTTAGAAGAAGTAGACAGATTGTCTCATTTCTCAGGAAATCATCCTTAAAATTAACAGATCATCCTTAAAATATCAAAATCATGACACTAAAAACCAAAACGTTTTACTTTTGGAAAGTTACGTTTCACGTTACAATTTCCTAAGAAACATGGCTGAAGTTACTTACTTTTTGTACAGCCACCAACAACAGGAAGGAGAGGCTACCTTGGGCGAGAATTAACACTGAAAAATTAACAAATTAATTCAATTAACATGTACTTCACTTGACGGATTAAAAAATACCTAGAAAACGTTAACTAATTTTGTAATTTACTCACCAAGTATTTCCAAGTTCAAGGCCACATCTAACCAGTACTTTTCTTCTAGGCTGTCACGGGCCTTAAAGGGCTCATGACGTGTGTATGATACACTTGAGATCGCTTGATGAATATGTTTTATCTCAAATAGGCCAGTCCATGAAGCCAGTGAAATTGTGATGAGGCATAGTGTCAGAATCTATTTAAAAACGAGTGATTAATACTTTCTTGTTCTAAATATAGTTTCTAGAACAAATAGAAATTGTTTTAGAAGGTTTAAGGTATAGGTTTAGGGTTAGGGTTTAGAAAATAAGACAAAAGGGACAGAATTGTTTACCAATTCTGTGACGCACAGGATTTTGACTTGTAGGGATGCTACAATAGCATTTGGACGGAGTGTGCCCTTCATTGTTAATAAGTCACTAGTAAACACAATTAGTTAACAATAACTGAGAATAAGAATTCCGTCTAAAAACTTGCTCAAACTTGGTGAAAAGAAATTCAATTTTTTGAACGCATCAATTGGTAAAATAGAATTGGTAGATTTAGTGAATGGACGCGTGTTGTTGAGGTTTTAACTTTAACTTATTTGTTGTTATGTGGTAATTGACCATGAAGTTAACTTTTGAGTTGTTGACTCCTGCTTACTTAACTGTCGAATGACAAAATTTTATGGACATTCCGTGACTTTTAGACTTGAGTTACTTCGTTCTGAACCTGACTTGACTTGTCGGTGTCTGAATTAGAACTCAAACAGAATTCTATAGTGAAAATGCGTCCGATTTGATGAAAGAAAGGCAGAGAAACAGGACTAAACGTTTTCTGCAAGTGCGAGTCGCTGAATCATACCACTATTAAAACGTTTCGTTGATTTATCGTTGAGGCGACTGGACTTGACTATATTTCCGCTGACAAAGATTGAGAAAGATCAGTGTTTACATTAGGTGATTAGGTGGTTAGCACGAAGAGTTATCATACGAGAGTAAGAAAATCGTTTTTGTCAGATCTAAACAAGTTTTTAGGGTACCCAGGAACACATTTTTAGGTACTTTCTCCCCGTGCTTCGTCTTTCGTTAACTATTCTAAAATTTAGTTATATTTACAAAATGAACGCTGTTAGTGATCCAAATTTTATCAACTGAATGTTAACGTAAAGATTTTAAGTAGAGTAAGTTAAGATTTGTTTATTTAAGATACGACGAATGCATGGATGCTGGAACAATCTTTTCTTCTCAAATTACTTTTGACAATTTGAATTCAGAAACGATGAAGGATGAAGTGTGAAAAATTGACGATAAACTTTGACCCTATTCCAATTGAGGTCGACGCCAGCCGTTACCAACAGTAAGCTTCATTATAATGGCATTCTCCATCGTAGTAGCCATGAGCTTTGCAGCACTGCGCCTGCTCTCTAGCAATGCGATCACAATCCAAACTACAAGGTGATACGAGAACACCTTCCTCGAAGTTGAGTCCTTTATAAACAAATTTTGTAAAATTCAACACTAAATTATAAAAAGTGTAACTAATCTAAAGTTAAGCTAACGTAAATTGTTTTTTTTTAAATAGATTTCTAAATTTTTAAAATGATTTCTGTCAAGACGTGTAAGAAGTTTTTGCAAAAAAAAAACCCTGGACATTGACCAATTTGAATTCTAATTACCTGGACCCTGGTGCCCAGGCTGAGTGTCTGAGCTAACCCTGGGAAGTTCCAGAAAATCCCGAAAATTTCGATTGTCCTCAGCATTTGGAAAGTTAGAATTTGCTGGAAGCCCAGCAACAGAAGCAATCACCGCTACACAAATTATAATTACGACTGACACGAAGTTCGACATTTTTAAAATTTTAAAACAAATTTTCAATACAATGAAAGAAAGGCTTAAACCACACTGTTCGGCTTTAGTTTTTTGTGGAAACTGACCTGCTTCTTGCTTTGGCCCGTTGTACTTTTTCTGAAAAATACATTACATTAACGCCTAAAAATAAGCATCCTTAGTGTGTTATTGCAAATTGTAGCAGGTAACTCTGTTCGGTAGAAAAATGTTCCAAACCGTGTAAATTTTTTTTGAATGACGTCAAATAATGTAAACTTTGCTATCTGAACGAAAAATTACGATCCAAAATAGGACGACAGGAATACGGCGCGGCAGCTTCATTTTAATTAATCAAGGACTTAGCTCACCACAGCGTCTTTGATGAAATGACATAAACTGCTCAAATGAAGAGTGGAAAAAAACCCTGTTACAATTGAATTCCAGTTGTAAATTCGAAATTTAAATATTTTAAATTTTATTGAGTAAAATAAATCACAGGGTTCAATCAGAATGACACATTTGATATAGAAGCTGATACATGAATTTTGCATTTAAGCTGACGGGCAAAGATGAGGGATGAACTTTCCTAATTATGTGATGTTTGACAAGTAAAATGAAAAATATTAGGCGGCAACAAAGCATGACGATGATTCACACATAGATCAGTAATTTTTTAGCATTCCTGGATTTCGTTTTATTTCTACCTAAAGGAAGAATTTAATTTCTGTTTCAGCAATATTATTTATAAAAAAAAATCGTCACCAGAAAACAATAGGGACGCTCCCCTTCTCTCCAATTTGCGTTTTCGAAATGCTAATTTTTAAAAATTCTTTAACTAAATATTCTCTGATTGAAACATTTTTACAATTGACTTCCCCACACTTCATCAAAAGATGAATGATTTTTAATTTCCGAATTCTCCTAGTATCGATGACTTGTTTCCATTTTGATTACGTTAAACGCAAAACACTGGCAACCCAAATGGCAGGAAATTATGCAAGGGCTAAACACTGGAAAATTATAACTGGGCCTCCACATTCCACTCAGATTCCGTTACCAACCACTTCATTATTATTTTTTACACATACAGCTTTACACAGCGTGTGATATATTTTTTACCAAAATATATACGTAAATGAATTCCATTAAGTTAAATGAATCCCACTGGATCATAAAAATTACGTTGGACATTGGAGCGAATTTATAAAAAATTAAAACTGGAATAATTAATCGCAAACAGGTTGTTTAAAATTATTTGCGTCGAAGTCCTAAGATTTTTTGTACTCCTACATGAGATTTTCAATGCTATTTGCTGGCTTTTAACCCAATCTGGCAGTAATGTGCAGCATGTAACCTTGTAAGCACCTACTACTTACCTTGAAAATGATCCATACACCAAAATTTGTGTTGGGCTAGCTAAAGTTGTGGACCTCGAAGATTTCCGGTAGTAATTATAGTCAAACAATTTGACAAAAGCCACAGCTAAAGTTAAAAGCGACAAAGCGACAACTTACTTAAGGTGAAAAAAAATGGCAGTAAAAGTGTACTACCTTGCAACAGTTTTTGTTTTCTTCGGATTATTCATCCAAATTTCATCAAACCTTGAACCATTCTTCGATTCTCAAACTTTGTCTGTGCTTTGCTATAACACAAAACCACTTCAAGATCAAACTTCAAGTTCAGGGAAGATTATTTTACCCTGTCCAGTTCCAGTTCCCCACCTCAGATCAGGGCGTCAAGAACTCGCGGCAATTGGAAAATATTACACGGAACCTCCACCCTGGCTAAATGTCACTCTGGCTACAATTGGACAAAATTTTATGAAAAAAAATCTTGTTGGATTTCTATACAGTACCGGGTTGGCATCGCTTCTGGTCGGGACTTCAGTGGATGCTCTTCGAGTCATTGCTAGCGCTGGAAATATTACACGGCCCGAAAAGGCTGGGCAACGGTACTTGGGAAATTTATTACATTTCGTTTTCTGGGCCCACGGGGACATTGGATCACAAGGTATTCATGGTGGTAACTGGAATCAATCAACGCTCTTTGAATCACTGAATTTGATTCGTTCAGTGCACGAAAAAGTGTCACATCAAACTAATGTGTACAAAAATTTGTATACCGTGCCCATAGTTTCCAGGGAAAATGATAAAGTTCAACTGAATGAGCCACTATGGGAAGCGTTCGAAAAGGATGTGACTGCTTCACCTCTTCGGGAATTTAAAAACCGACCAATTTTCCCGCCAAAAAATGGTGGAACCCAATATTACTTGAATCAGTTCTCTATGATGCTTCAATTTTGGGCCTTTGTTGCTCTTCCGATTATGAAACCCGAGTCGGCATTGGTGTTGTCAACGGTTTCTGATGAAGAATTGTTGGGATATCTCCATTTCTGGGGGTTTATTGCGCATGTCATGGGAATCCAGCCTCAATATAATATTTGCCTTCAACCGGATATTAAAACCGCCAGGGTTTATTATAGAAAATTACTTGAAGAATATTTTGTTCCTGGTCTCTTTCAGCTGGACTACGAAACAAAAGTAGTCTTGGAAGTTTCAGTCAAAGTAAGGCAAATTGCACAATTTTCAGAATTTTAAAGCGGTGGTGCAGAATTTGTGTATTTTATGGGCGCAGAATTTTTAGCTTTGCGAAATTTTTCGACCTGTTTTTTTATCAGTTGTCAGTAGCACTGTTAAGCCCAGGGTTAACCCTGGCTTAACAACCTGGTTAACCCAAAGCCAGAGTTAGGGTGAAGCGCCAGGATCAAGCCAGGGTTAGGGCAAAGGGCCAGGATCAAACCAGGGTTAATCCCCAAGAACTGAGCTCCACCGTTAATATTGGTTGAATAATTTTGCAGGGAATCTCCACAATTTTTCCATTTGTAGATGACACCTTGGCTGTAAAACGTTTAGCCGAAGCTGTGCTGGGTATTGAAACGAAAAATATACAGAAAGTCTTGTCTCCGCAAGCAAGAATCTATGGATCTGTACTTAAAAATTTTGGATTTTTTACGCACTATGAAGTTTCGGGTTCAGCCGTGAAGTTTGTAATTAACGGAATGATGCAGGTGAATGCCATTAAAAATTTAGGCTTAAATATTCTTATTTCCCAGTAACTTTACGAACGGGATTCTGGAGTACGATCAAGCAGTTCTTCAGTCTACAAATCTTTGGCTATGGCTTAATGATACAAACAATGGAAAGCGTCCTTTAGATTCTACTAAAACATGGAATAATTTAAAGTAGCGGGATAATTTTAATGAGACGAATTAAGCAGACGTTTTGTACAATTTGTCGTTGTTTTGTACATATTTCTTATACAATTAAGCGATTAATATAAGTAAATAGAAGATACGCTGCTGAATACGCAAAGGAGGAGCCAAAGGCAATCCAAATTCCAGAATAGCTCAAGCCCCACCCTCTCAACAAAATATTTTTGAGCCCTAGTCCAGATAGAGTTCCTGGATATATGTATCCAGCATATTTGAAGGTCAAGGGTAACCCTTCCATTGGTATTACAGTCCCTAGCACAAGAATTGGAAGAAAAAATTTTAAAATTAGGAAAAATTTTGAAATGAAAATGGGAATTAGAAACTTAAAAATTTAAAAAAAAAACGTGTCAAAACTGCTTGTAGTAAGTTACCAGATATAAAGAAGGCTGGAATAGCCGCAGCTACCAAAATTAATACTGGAAGTTGTCCCCTCCGACAAATGGAGGCAACAAGGACCCCTATACAAAATAAACAAAAAATTATCAAATTGTAATCCCAATTAAGCAAAAATAATTGCAAACGAATCGAAATTCGCAAATAAACTACTAATTACCACTGTCAATTCCTATAATTTTTTAGATATATTATCGTATTATATGTATTATATTATCGTACAAATATCGAAGAAAATATAACTTGAAATTTGGTGTTCAATAGTTCCTTCACCGCGATATAGATATTTCGCCTTTCGTCGCGGTTTAACGATAAAATTATACAAAATTACTCAATTTGGGCTTAACAATGACACAAATGACGCAAATCAAGTATTTTTGTTCCAGAACAAAGAAATGGGACAACAACTGTGTTGTCCCATTTCGACAACAATGAAAACTTAAAAAAATTTTAAGTGGGCTTATTAATATTTAAAAAGGTAATTTACCGAAAGCTACTCCGGAAATTCCGTCAGTAATCGTAAGACAAAATCCCAAGAGAGCTGATCCAAAATTGGGAAGTTGCAGAAAATAGAATATTGTAAAGTAGGCAAGAAGCGTTTGAATTAAAAGTAGAAATGTCAAGATGGAGAAATGTGCCAGAAGAATATCGCAATAGTAAATTCCAATCGTAGCAATTCGTTCAAATTTCCCATCACCTTCTTCATACATCAGCAGAAGAGCGGATATAATGGAGGCGTAGAACGATATCACATGAATTGTCACAGCTGGCACATTGAAGCTCGAAAAATTATAGTCGTCTCCTCCAAAAGTAATGGATTCGTACTGAAAACAAATAAAATCGAAATCAAATTTAGCGCGCAGCACTATATTTTCAGACAAAACGTTTTGCTTTTTAGTAGGAACACGGGGTGGCAAGGTTAAAAAGTTTTGGGTTTAAATATAAAATATCGTTACCAAAATTGGTCCATTATGAAAGTTGTTAGGTGAAGAATAGTCGAAAACTACTGCTTGGAGGTTGGAAGATATAACGTTTTTAATCCATGATGCAACGAGTGGATCTAAATTTTTTACGGTAATTAAAACCGGCAGTTAGGAAAACTTGTAGGGTTATTTACGGTAATCCTGTACCGAATATGCCCTAAAAACACCCTAACTGTCTTACTTGATGTGTCCAGGATGACCTTGACTATCCCGCTGCCATTTGTACCATTTCGGGAATCGCTTATCGTTCCTTCATCAACAATGGTCGTAAATTCTCGGTAAAATTGTCAAATAGCCGCCAATGTTTCCATCAATCACGCTCTCGCGTGCTTCGATTTCAGAATTAAAGGGAATCTGTGCGAAAAATTTCAGTTTTCAAAACGAGGATTTTTTTTTAAAGAATTGTGAATCCGACTTTAGAAAATTTACCAAATCCAACCTCTCTCGCTGTAGCCGCTTGAGAAATTGACAGCTAACGAACGCTTCACAATCGTCAAGGTCAAGTGCCTTTTCATAATTAACTTCACTAAACGATATAGTCGTGGATTCATTACTGACAAATCCAAATTTAATATCTTTAGGAGCAAAATTTAAAGCAATTGATACGAATCCAATTGTAGCGGCAGGTAGAATTGACATGAAGAGAATTAACCTAGGAACACAATAACTTTAACCGAAGTTTAATTATAGTTTATAGTTTTTTAATGAAATATATTTTTTTTTTGCAAATTTACCATAAACTCCTGTACGCAAAAATGACATTTTTCAGGACAAGAGCTTGTAATTTGTCCACTACCCGAGTAAAATCCCGTTTCCCGACGTTCCACGAAGATTGACGAAGCAAAACTGGTAATGGTTTCTTACTAACTTTAATAAAGCTCAGTCCACTTTCTTTGTCCTTGGCGGGAACACCAATTGAATTCCAACGACTCTGACTAGACCTGTTCTTATTATCGTCTTGACATAGCTTCAAAATGGCGTCTTCCAGTGAATTCGTTTCATACTTGGAAAGCATTGTGGCAGGAGAGGCTTCCGATACTAGTTTTCCATTTCGTAGAATCCCAACCTAGAGATCAAACCCATTCAGCTATTTTTTCACTGGGTTTTACAATTCAAATTCAAAATTCAAATTCTCCCGTGTCGGGAACTTACCGTGTCGGCCATGTTAACCTCATACGGAGATAAGGAAGCGATGACTACGGTGGTTTTGCTCTCAGCCACAAGTTCACGGACGTGTTGCCACACGCTTGCGAAAAACAAATTATTTTTTTCACAAATTTTAAGGCCAGCGGAACACATATAATCTTGCGCATGCTTACATTTCACGTGCCAATGGATCCATGCCCAGCGTTGGTTCGTCCATGACTAAAATTTCTGGTTGATGAATCAGGGCAATCACAAATGAGACTAGTTGTTTCTCTTCAGGCCTATGAGAGGTCAAAGGTCAAGGTCAATTGATCATCAAGGACTACAATAAAAGAATACCATGGTAATTTTTACCTAAAATGTCGTATTAGACCTTTACAAGTGTCTAAATTTAAAAGTTTTGTAAAATATTTCCGTTTATCTTCCACATCATCATATTTCATGCCATAAAATCTTCCAAAATAGTGCAGCGTTTCTTTAAAACTAAAATCTTCATGAAGGGATGACGCTGATTGTGGCATATAACCGATTCTTTTTCCAGGAACTCCAGACAATTTTGTTCCAGTGCTAAATCCACGAACATAAATACTTCCAGAATCCAAATTTTGTAAGCCTAATAGGCAGCAGAGGGCAGTTGATTTCCCAGATCCAGATTTTCCATAGAGTCCATATCTACGCTTATCATTTTGAAAATATACAAACAACAAACGTTCATAAATACTCACAATCTTTACAACCCCCAAACAGCTCAAAAGCTGATGATGACAACCAGAAATGACCTTTAAACTTTTATTTTGAACTTTGCCCTCTCACACTGTATTTTCCTTGACCGTGATGTTGATATTTCTCAAAACTGCGACTTTTCCATAACTTTTGGTAGCAGAGTCAAAGACAATGGTCGGACGAGCCGTAAATTGAACGCTCTTTCGTCGGCCATTAGCAATTGGGATCTGCGCCGACAATTCTCTACTAGCTGGACGATTTTCTTCACTACTGGCCCTGCGCTCTTGCTCAAATGCAGCATTCAGTACACTGGTAAAATTTGGTACAAAACATGTTTTAAACGTTCCGCGTAATTTCAACCGCTACGCTCTAACGGTTTAAAGTCAAGAATTTTTTCAATCGTTTCGTCTGTTTGAACAAAATCTTACCTTAGCCTTTCCTGTACAGAAGTGGTTCCCATCATTTTTACAAACGTCTATTCCAAATCCATTTTCCAGGGCACGAATTCCCAATGCCAATTTCAAAACGGCTTGTGGTGTTGTGGTGATTCTGGCTGAAGAAAATTGGATCTTCAAGATTTTGGTTTGACGTCACTGAAAATCGAACTGATGAACTATGAAATATGGTACGACAACAAACAATTATGGAACACTTGTTTTATCAATTGAAAATTATAGGACGAAAATCTTATTGGACTTCCCTGCTTATTGGTAATTCTGCGCTTCCTTACTTTAGTTCGTGGAAACTTAGTTGTGATGTAGACAAGCTAACCTTGATAACTTTTGCCAAAAAAAAATTAGCTTGGACCTCTCTATTTAAGTGAGAACAATTTCTTGAGAGTTAAGGCAGACAGCGGTTAAAAGAAGTTTCGTAATCGTTATTCTAAACTAAACTTTATGTTTGCTTATTGGATTACGCCAAAAAAATTTCCTGCTAAATTTTTGCAGTGAAAGATTCGCGAGGTTAGGTAGGTAAGGAACTACAATACGTACGAGATGGACTGGGAAAACGACTTTTTTGCCTTTAAAGCATCAATTATTCTTATGCCAGCGTCACTTTTCCAGTACATGGAATACCGTAAATTTCCAATTCACAATATTTCCGAAATATTTATTATATTTTCCGAACTAAAACCTAAGTTAAAGCCATTCGCAAAAAGTTGCCAACAAAAACTTTTGGCGCAAACAAAAGGCGCAGGCGCAAAAGGCACTGATTTTCAATTGCAAGTCAGCGCAGCATCAGCAAATTTCGTTTCGTGTCAGTTTGGATTCAGAGCAAACCATTAGGATGTATGAGCTAGATTGACTTGAGTCACACTTGGGTTCAGTTCCGTTCCACGTCTGAATCGGAAAATCACCCAGGACTCCACTGTGTAAAATCGGTCCGGGGAAGGAGTTATCAAGCGTTTCTTCAGTTTTCGCTCCAATTCAAAATCAAAACGAAAGTGGAGAACTGAACTTGTATTGAACTTGGGTGTGGACGTGGAGCGCAAGAAATTTTATGCTCCTAGCCAATGCGGATCGGAGACTTTCGCTTCTAGTTTTAGGAACCGGAGTGCGTGTTAGCGCTACCCTGTGCCGCGAACTTTCGCCGGATCGTTTTGGTTTTTCCGCTGGTGTTTTCGGTTTTGACTGGAGAAGTGCTCCAGCTCAAGGAACGAACGGAATAAAATACCGGAAGTAATATATCCCCGGTCTGTTAGCAGAAAACTTACGGTAGTGTCTACGTGGTTACTTACGTAAACAATACAGGATACAGGTGTAATTTATGTTTATGCTTCTTACCACTACTATTTAGCGGAGAATTATAATTCCAGGCAAGTATTCGTAAATAAAAATTGGATCACATTTGAAATTAACCTAAATATTTGTTATTCAAACAGTATAACAGGCTGGAATGCTGTAAATGTAGTGGTTTATGGCTCCGTGATGGTTCAACTTCTGCACCAGAAGTTCTGCTGGAAATTTTGCGCAAAATTTTTGCGACGAAATAAAACATAATAAAAAGTTTTAGTCCTATTTACAACCCTTTCATGATTAATTTGGTCAATGGATCTGTCAATCCTTGCCCTTGCACAACCATTTTACTAAAAACATGCCAATGACATGACATTCAACTATTTTTCAACTCAGGCGCACAAACTTCTTCCTCTTTGCCATTTTCTCATTACCATAAAAGCTTTATTCTGGGAACAGAAGCCCCAGAACAGCAAAAGTTTTCATCAATTGAAAAATTTATTTGATTTTGGTCGTTCTGTTAGTGGGAAATATGGTAAGTGGTTTTAATGAGACACGCACGCGAAGGTAGATGTACAAAAGTGTTCTTAACTAGCTTGACTTAAGTGGTCCTAAAGTGGTGTAGCTACTTAACAACGTCAAACAAAACTATTGTTGTTTTTTTCTTTCAAGGTCAATTCCAAATTTCAAGTTTGTTCGCACACCTTTAAATTTATTAAATTAATTCATAAATGAAAAGAAAGTTGAGCAAGGTCTTAGATAATTTCTGACCAGGAAATCAAAAATATTCCCAGAGGCAAGAAATTAAGCGTACTGGTTTCTAAATTCCAAAATCGCAAATCGTTTAAGCGCTCCTACAGGGCAAAGCATTAGGATATCGCATTTCTCAGTTATTAATTATTTAGCGAAAAAGTTCGAGTTCTTAGTACGGATTTTCGAAACTCCCCGCCTCGAGATCAATATCAACGCCATTGACTACGAATGGCTACACGCACATGCGTTTCCTGTATCTAAAGGCACAGAATTACGTGAAAGGCGATGGAGATAAGCACTGAAATTTTTGCTTGGGAAACAATTTGACCCTGTCGTGATCTTGAACTGACCATTGACCTCTTTCATTGTGATGCTAAACGGAAGCG
>JABASL010000085.1:0-30928 GCA_019775825.1 Neanura muscorum | reverse complement strand
CCAAAAAAATTACTCCAACCACAGAAAAAAATCAAAAACACAGGAGCGAAATTTTTAAAAAAATTTTTTAAAATAAAATTCTGATTATAAGCTTCTTTTGTCTCTACGTCAATTTTGTCATCAAAAAATGATAATCCAACCAAAGGCTCCGATAGGTACCAAAGGTGACCCATGAAACTCTTCTTAGCAGCTTTAGCCATTTTCTTAAAATCCGGTTCCAGTGTGAGGCGTTCGAAATTTTTAATAACTTGAAGATCACGCCTAGGAGCCCAAAGCGCACTTGTTGCCATCAACCAATTTGGCAGATAAATTCTGATTGTAAACGAAATGAATTGCGCAAGTCCTTTGTATTCTTGATCGGTGAGTTTGAATTGTGAACGGAATATAAAAATCTTCAAACTGTAAATCAGTTTAGCCATCCATCTTGCCCTGTGGAGAGCGCCAGGCTTCATAATACGCGCTCCTCTTTCTGGTTGACCACCAAGAAATATTATGCTGAGCTCTAGCAATTCTCTATAGTCGTCCCTAGGTTGCTTGATTTGTAATTGTTTCTTGCAGTTGCGGATGTGCGAGTCCACATTTCCAATCAAAGGGGCAACGTTGGGATCCTCAACACCAGCGAAGTATTTGTCAATCGCAATGAACTCCCAGTTATCTCGAAAACGTTTAAATAATTGAATGTCCGGCCCGCTAGACACGGCCATTGTTGAATCCCAAGCAGCTGCCAGAAGTAGTTCAAATATGTGGTGCCTGCAAGCTAGGCTGAGCAATTGTTTGTTCATTTTTTCCTGAAGCAGTTTACAGGCTCCTTTATGAACCCCTGTGTTGCTGGCAGTTGTGTCGAATGACATAAACCCCACATTGTCGGCGATGTCCCATTCCATTAGTAGGTCATAAACGGCTTGAGCTTGGGCCTCGCCAGTAGAGCTAATAATTTTGGGGATACCAAGAAGCTTCGATACTCCTGATGCAGACACAATTACGGCGAGTCGGTCCTCGGGCGCTCGGTGTGAAAGGGAAGGGAGCAGTTTCCCATCCCAGTGAACCACCAATTTATGGTCTGGGATAAAAGAATTCTTGAGATCTTCTATCAATTGCTCCCTCGCACGCATTCTGCTTCTGCGGATAGTGTCTTTACTAATAGTGAGTTCCCCCACGTCATGCCCCAAAGCATGAGCCGTAGCTGCGAGAACATGAGTGGCACTGCGACTGCTTATTTTGGTTCTGTCCAAAGCAGCAGCCAAGTTTGAAGTAATAAATCCACGGCCCCTTCCACGCCCCACAGTGGGAGTTGATGGCCCGGGCAATGGCTCCTCCGTTTCTAAAGTTGCCTTTTTATGGAGCAAATAAGTTGCCGGCTTGTATTCTGGTCCACCGGAAACAACGCTTGAGCCTGAACTTGAGCTTCCAGTCAATACAACAGTCTCATCAAATTTAGCTAATTTAGTTGCTTTCTCTTTGCGACTTTGCTGCAAATATTCACGCTCTTCTTTTCTTTCGATTTGTTTGGCGAGAACTTTATCAACACCACTCATGTACCCTCGCCTTCCTAAATTTTAAGAGATTGGGTATTACTACACTTTAGTTAAGCAGCTTCTCAATTAAGCTGTATAATTTAGTCTCAATTCTAAGTGAAACAAATACCTTTCTCTCGCTGGCCAACAAGAAATTCCCGGTCTTCTGGAATTTGTATCAATTTAAGAGCTTCAGCATGAGCCACATCGAAGAGGTCATTGATAACTTCTGTGAAATCTGCCTCCTTTGATTCTTGAGTGGGTGTTTTTCTATTCCGCAATTTTTTGAGAGCACTCCAGTTGGCATACAGCTCATTGATTTTAGGGATGATATTGCGAGTTTCCTTTGTTGGTATTTTAGCTTTATCCCAAATCTCTTGCAATTCTCGTGCAGTTTTCGCAGAACTTTCCTGGATCGTTTTCTTCTCCTCCGTATGAACATGGATGAACCTTCTCAATACTTCACCATTTGAAGGTAACTTCTTCCCTGGTAGTGATTCAATTGCCTCTCCAATTAAAAAATGTTGAATCTTGGTTCTGCTGGATTTATCCATAACAACTGCAAGAAAAGTACTAAATAACTTATGTATCACAACTTTTGATTTGTTTATTTATTCCTTACCTTGAGTTTTGAAGAAGATATAAAAAAATTTCGATTGAAGTAGTGTTCTCGTAACAATCTCTTACTTAGAATAATTGAAACTAAACTGTTCAGTTGTGCTCAGTACTTTGGATTTGGTGGAAACAGATGGAAAGGCGTGTAAAGATTCAAATGGTCTGAATTCGAGAAAAGGACAAAGGAATTAGGACCACTTTTTCACCCTTATGCCTTTCTGGTGCGATATATATGGCTATATTTATCACAGCGTTATACCACCCCTAAATTTCCACGAGTTTAGATAAAAACAAATTTTCAAAAATTTGTAACTTTTTTGTTTTTAATTATTTTTTCAAAATTCCTTCAGATTCAGGTTCAGCATACTCTAATTAGTCTAGAAAACCTTAGAAATTAAATTAAAATGGATCCTAAGTCTGTTAAAACTAAATTAAGTTGAACGCATAAGTGACGCCGGTGCCAACTCTGGCCAAAACTTTGGTGACCTTGTACCACCTCTAAATGTTAACGGATTTGGATGAAAATTTTAACCAAATTTTTTTCTCATCAAATGGAACAATATTGGGGGGTAGCACCTTAACTTTTCGAAAAAATTATTAATTGCGCCACCCTAATGTAAGTCAACGTGTTTAACCAATCATAATCAATCAGTCGCCCAAGTCAATACTGGCAAGATTATTTCACAAAACTATTTCTTGTCTACCCCTCCTGCCAGCTTGACCCTTCCAGGAAATTGCCTCGAGAGATCCTGATCCTTCACAGACTTAAGCAAGTCTTTCTCTCTAGGTTTGGTACTCTTGTCTCTGAGGAAAGATTCAAATGCGTTACGGGCTGCTTTCCCTCGTTTTGTTGTTCCAGGGATCATTTTAATTCGAAACTTGTAATTTTGAAGCGACGCATAGGGCGCTATCACTGGGATTGCAAATAATAACTCATCCTCTTCCAATGGAGCACCTGAACAAGCAAATATTTGTATTCATAGTATGGGAAATGATATCCACACAAACCTCGGGATAACAAAACGTTGTTTTCACCTGTGAGAGTATTCAAAACATTTGTTTCCATTTCCGGAACTTCTATCTGCTCTTCATCCTCCAGTGCTCCCGCTACAGGTTGTTGTTTCTCAGACTTTGAGGTAGTAATCAATCTTTTCGCTTTGTCAGCGCCAGATTCCGTAGTCGTGTCCGCTGATTCTTCTATTTTGCCTAGTACAAGACCATCAAGGCTGGGAATCTCGTTTCCTTTAGGTTTCGCCTATTTACAAGGGCAAATAAGAGCATAACAAAACCAAACAATGGCGTAGAAAGATCGTAGACAATTGTTAATTCAAACCTATCATCACATAAAAATCATTACTTGAAGTAACTGCATTCGAAGCTCTCGTTCTTCATCATCTTGGAATCTATATTTTTCTTTCAGTTTTTTCTGTCGCCCGTGCTGACCGCGTTTTGGTTTATTCCCGGTAGGTAAAACCGGTTCCACTGGCTGCTCAACGATTGGAGTTTGCTTTGGCATACCTTTCTGTTTTTTCTTTGCTTCTTTTTCTTTCCTTTTCAGTTTTTGTTTCGATTTCATAAGTAGATCAGTTGACAAAAAACCAGGTTGTACTCCAGCAATTATTACTGTCCCTTCACCCACACCATCCTCTACGTAGCTCTCCCTGCCTCCAACACTATTTGAAGACATGGTGCTTTCTGTTCTAACACGACTTGGACCTGGTATGTCTTTCAGTTCAATCTCAACTTTTGTATCAGGGAAGCATTCACCCTCATTTGAATCTTCGGATTCAGATTCACTACCACTGCTGTCAACAGTTTCTGGCTCTGGAATACTTTTAGCTTCCTGGCGACTGATGGCAGGAATGCTGTCTTCCCCAATACTAGACGTTTGTACTCTCCGACTTCGTTCATTGGCATGGCGTGGAATGGATTCATCGGTTAGGCGAAAAAGAAATCCAAATCCCATAACCAGTTGAGATGGAGGCAGAAAATTTTTCTTGCCTCTTATCATAAAGGAACCTGTTGGCAAATATTCTCCCGTTGGAGCAGACTTAGAAACTTGATCACCCCAAACCCACCAAACGGCTGGAATGATTTTGTCTTCCCAAGCATGGCTGTAAAATAAATTTTATAATTATATAATTTATAAAAAAAAAAAGTTTATAATTATATATTTAATCTGTAAATATGAATATACTTGTTGTTTTTATATTACCTGGCACATACAGCCAGTGTCCCAGCTTCGTTCAGTGTTTTGGGCAAAACAGGACCAGGAGCCGAGTCGTTCTTGATAATCACCGTTGGAGCCCCGTGTGAGTCAGCGTGGAGATAAACATCTGTGGGTTTCAAGTAGCGTTTTACTAACAGTTCATTCTGCTGTGCGTCTTGACCAGCCAATACTAGATAGTTTTCGGAAGAAATAAACCATCGAAATTTCTCAAACCAAAATGCCTGTTCAAAAATAAAAATTAGTTCTATTTCTAGTAATCTGGCAAAAGAATCCTACTGCTAACAGGTGAGGTCTACAAATTCAGGATACGATAGGATAATAAATGTAAGATATTACTTTGCACTTACTTTCCTAACTTTTTTGATAGATTGGATCGCAGCAACTTCTCGTAAAGAGGACATTGTTTTCTTCTCCGTGGACTTGAACGCTTTTTCTTGTGCTTCGAGTGTTCTTTCCTCTTTTCTAGCGGATGCCCTCTTCAAATCAAAATATTTAGTAGCATTGGCGTACGCTGATAAATCCAAGTGAATATCTACAGTTATTCCTTCTCGCGCCTCATCGGTTTCATAAGGGTCTCTGAAATTATTCAAAATTAGAACAAGTTATGTAACTAACAATCAAGAATAAAGTTAACTAATAAATTTTTTAAAAAATAGGAGACGCCCCAGTCCTTGCAATTCAAGTCCTGTGGTTCCTTTGACTCACTTCAATTTCATTGTTATTTGATTTTTAATCAGATTAAGAGCTGTAATTTGCTGCGCTAATGCATCTCCCGCCTTCTGAGCTTCTTTGATTTGTTCCCATATGTCATCCCACGAGAGCTGATTCGCTATCAATTGTCGCATAATTGCAATTGCTTGCTCGATTGCTTCTTGATTGAACATAATCAATTCCGCTTTCCCCTTGTCAACTTCTTGCACATGTTGAAGCTCGTCGAGCCGCTTCTTCTGGTCCATCTTCATATACTCAAGCCTGCCATATGCATCACGTTCCTGAAATGTTCAAAACAATGTTCCGAAAGTAAGCCTACAGGATAAATTAAAACTTTAGTTGGTTAAAAATAACGTCGATCACAAATACCTGAGTCTTTTGTTTCAATTCAATTTTTTGAGCCTCAATTTTTGAGAAAAACTCGTCAACGGCATCGTCAAGGGTTGGAAACGGAATGGTTTCGGCTTCATCAAAATTCGACAGCAAAAGAGCCGGATGGAATTGGTCGTACATGACAAACGATGTTTCATTCGGTTTGTTTGCAACGGCTGATGAGGGTGGTGAAGCCATCTTTTTCATGGACTTCGAATCCATTGTAATAAACCCTCCACTTTGGATTTCACTCTCAAGAATGATTCGTCCACGTTCCAGACAACGGAACAGTTTTTCACCAAAAGAACTTTATAACCGAAAAACTCGTTATACGCAAATTACGAGTGCGATAAAAATGTTTTTACAATGTTTNTCCACTTTGGATTTCACTCTCAAGAATGATTCGTCCACGTTCCAGACAACGGAACAGTTTTTCACCAAAAGAACTTTATAACCGAAAAACTCGTTATACGCAAATTACGAGTGCGATAAAAATGTTTTTACAATGTTTTATGTTTACCTTTGTTCAGCATCTTCTAGCTTTGGAATTTTCGTGGAAAGAGCAAAACCTTCATCCTTAAGAACATAAGAAAAAAGAGATGGACCGAATTCAATTTTCGAAAGAAATGTTTCACGCAATGTTTTCCCCGGATTCGAAGCCATCAGGACTTCCATATCGTCATGTGACAGTGAAAACGATGTTTTCGCCTTGTCAGTTGCGTATTTTTGATGTGGTGCAATTCTAAATTGAGAACATAAAATCATTATAATATTCTTTCTAAGATCTACGTAAGCAACAATAATTAAATCAATAATTACTTGTCTTCGCCCTGCACATGTGGACGTACTAGAGAAAGGATTGTGAAGGATTGATCAGTAAGAATAATGTTTCCTTTGTCGTAGAGTTCGAGAAATATATGAAACTCGAAGGCATCCATTCCAAATATGAAAATCAACAACACGATCAACGCCAACTTGGGAAATGTTCTCGAGCCGCTTATTTGATAAGTGCTTCCTCATCTTCATAGTGAATCCAGATGGAGCTGTGGAAAACGATTAAGAATGATTAGAATGAATTGAATTAGCGATGTACGAAGCGAAAAGCATGGATATAAATGCTAATAACTTCATTACCAATGAAGTAAGGGTTCCACGTTCCAGAAACTTCTAGCATCTAGAGTTAATCTACCCCGGAATTTTGTGTTATTTTACGCCTGAATTAAATGCTTTTGCTGAACAATCCTTTAATAAATCGAACTTGGAAACTAGTGACACAGGAATCTAACGTTCCGAAAGAACTTGCGGTTGTGGGTTCTAGGTGGGTAAACACACATCACGCGAATAAAAAAATACTTCTAGACTGGGAAGGTGATAATATCCACTATCCACTTACAATTAGCTAAGCTTGTTATATTAAACCCTGAGTTAATTAGATGGATGTTTTTTTTCAAACTAGACAACTAATGTACCTGGATTTTTGGGCCATTCATGTTGAGTTGTATGAAACCGACATCCGGACTCGATGAATAGCACCTTCTTTGTGTTCGTTTTGGTAAAACGAATCAAATAACTTTTCTTGTCTATGTCATAGACCTGGTCAACTCTCAAACCCAGTAACCTGTAACGGGAAAATGAAAACAATTGTTTTTATTTGTACAATCTTGAGATTATGAAATTTCAAGTCCCATTGTTTTGAACTTACTTTTCACGCAGTTCGTGCACAAGGACAACAATGTCATGAGTTGTCAACCGAGACTTCATTGTTATACTGTATAGGAAGTAATAGTAGTGTATAGGAAGCTTGCAATATGCTAGATGCCTCAGACAACTGAAGATGACTAAGGACAACAATGTCATGAGTTGTCAACCGAGACTTCATTGTTATACTGTATAGGAAGTAATAGTAGTGTATAGGAAGCTTGCAATATGCTAGATGCCTCAGACACTACTGAAGATGACCAAATGAGCCAAAGTTATGCAATCGACAGAATCGGCCTTGTGCTCTTGGTTTTCTAGCAGCTGTTTGTCGTTCTGGTCGTCACCGTCCCTTAACCCACGGTCTCGGTATTGGTTTTCGTGAAAAGAAAACTGAAACTGCAATAGGGAGTAAGATGAAATCCAGCAGGAATTATGATATTAACCGCACCTGTTGGTGTTTGTAAGAAATTGTTATGGTAGGGATAATTGGCAAGTAATGGTGACGAAGGGCTCTTTGGTTTGAAATTCGTCAATTTCTCCCGGTGTCAGTAAACCACTGATATTACACAGTGTTTTCTTTAAAATTTCGATAGCCGGATAACTGTCTTTACAACTTGTAACTCGCTATACTAACTAACTTGACCTTTTACTTCCAGTGAACACAAACTTGATGATTTTTGTTTAGCAGACCGAAATTTAAAGAAGTTTGAACTCAGCTGTTCTGTTTTTGGCATTTTTGTTGCATGGGAAAAATCAATGGGAAGAAATTTGAAATTTCTTACCACCACTCGAATCTCTTTTGGTTCCAGCAAAGTTTCTTTTAACTAGGGTTTAAATAGGCTTTAACCAACTTAGGCCTAACTAACTAACTTTTAGTTAGTTTAGTTTAGTTAGTTCTAGTTAGTTTTAACTAACTAACTTTTCTAATAACGTTGGCTCCAGCAGCAACAGAAAAGCTGCTTACGAGATTTCAAAATCTCCGAAGCGTCGTCACTGCATATTCAGAATTTTTTAGCTGAATTTTTTTCACTGGAAAGTGATTTTTACTGTGTCAATCTTTAACAGAATAGGAGTGGAAGCAGAAATAGATTAAAATTATAATTGAACATCTCGACTTCAATGTGTCTCTTCCCTGAGGAAGGTTCAGAAAATCGACGTTACCATTGTTATATTTTGGGAAGTTGTGCTAATTCATGGTGAATGATAATTTCCCATGTGAAGTATTTTTCTCCAGCAACAGTTTGTGTTTTTTCTCCCTTTCACTTCCTGTCAAATGAGTAGCGAAATACAGGATTTTCTCTCAAACACACAAAACTCCATGCTAAACTGCGCTTCCCAGCCAGAAATCTTAGCAAATTCATATAAAATAGTGAATTTTAAATTCTGTCGCTCATATTATCATCAAAGTTCTTAAATATAATGCTAGTATAACATATTTGAGAATGGAAACGATTGGCGGATGTGCTTTAGGTATGTTTGCTTGTTGATATTTTGCTTCCAATTTCTTTTATCACACTTGAACCTTGTTTTCTCCAACTTCCGCTCGATTCTAACTCAATTGTAATTAATAGCTATTGTTAAGGAAATTGCAATTTTGTCATTTTTTCTGCTTCTCCGAAATCCGCGAAAACGCCTTTATTGGCAAAGCGAAGAGATCCTTGGATAATGTTGTTACATTCCGAGTGTTGCCTCATCTTGGCAAAGCTTTTCTTGCAGGAGACCGTGACGACAATGCGAAATGATCCACCTTTTCCTTATGATGAGGAGTGCATAAGTCAATTTTCTGTAATGAATTCATTTCAGCTGAATTTCGAGGTTCCTATGTCAACCCTAACGCTTTTAAAAAATAAGTTCGAATACTACTGGAATCAAGAAGGGTCCAAAAATATTATTGTCCTTTGCTTCTGTCTGCCTCTACTCTACCCAGCCTCGACTTCCGCTAAAAATTTCTTCAAGGTCATGGTCAAGTGAAATTATTTTTAACCATGAAGTCTTTAACACTGATTTTGATACTGGTGGTTGGAACGGGTAATTTATCAAAAGCTAGATGTTATGCATGTACAATAGATTTAACTAAGCTTAACGCTTTTATTTTTCTATTGGAAATAGCAATCGTGCCTTCCAGAGGTCTCTCATTCCAGAAGGTGGAAAAGGATCTCAATGGAATCAAGGACGATGAAGATTTAGAATTCACACTGAAGCAATTTCCCAAACCTCGGCGACAGGCTGCCTTAACCGCATCAAATATTCCTCCTGGGGATCTGAAGGAACAGGAAAATATTATACCTGAGGTCGAAGACAACAAAAATATTTATCCGCAAGTAGAATCTGGAACTGCTCAGGAGCCTAAGATCCAAGATGACGATCAAGGAAAAGTGAATATTATTAAGGACGAACAGAATAATGTGGATGCTGGGCAAGAACTTAATGAAATGGACAAGTTTCAAAATCCAGAACCTGAACTTTTAATCGCAAATCCAAATATTGACAAATCGAAGAATGATTCCCAAGAGACCGAAAGCGTCATCAATCTTCCCTCTAACGAACCCACGATTTTTGCCCTTGCAAATACACATGTCGGAAGATCTTGGGAAGGAATTCCTTTCCGTGAGAGATACCTCTGGACAAGCCATTCAGCTCCGTGTCATCCATTTAACTTTTCGATTCCGCATGGAGGAAGCAGTCATAAAAATATTAGAATTTGTCTCTACCGTAAGGAAATTTCCAGCCCGGAACATCCACACAGCCTTACAACTATACCCATGGTAAATTCATATCCTAAAAATAGGCGGCGATTTTTCATATATCTCGTGAATGGCTAATAGTTAATAGTAATTTAAATATTGACATAAAATAATTTCTGAATTTTTTTTTTTCAGATTGACGAATTTCCGGAAACGGAGAAAAATGTTTTTGGCTTCGTCATTGGGCGTCCAAAATCCTCGGTTGAAGGAAATATCCGTCAAGGGTAGGTTGACTTGCTGGCGATCTTCAAGACGGGCCGGTGTTAACTTTGCTTTCTGAAAGCAAAGTTCGAAAGTGGATATGAATTACAGTACAGAGTACAGTTGTAGTATTTTGAATGCTTTGCAGTAATTTCGTTGGGCGCATTATTATGGGAGAAGGTCAAATTCCGTCAAATTATGTTGTGGAAGACGTCAGCTCTCTTGCAAAGCTTTTGAGCCATTCCGAGAAGCTGCTTCATAACCTTCTCATTGTCATTAACTCTGCAAATGGTGAATGGTCAAAAGATTCTAAGGCAAAGTTCAACGCCATCGTGACAGCGGGAACTAGTCTCGAGAGTTTTGTGCCGAAACCGCTTCCAGGCTCGAAAAGTGTTCGAAAGGTCAAGCCTTCTCCCTTTTTAGCTGTGAACACGGGACACAATTCGTTTATTTTCTCTGGGGAGCCGTTATTATCAATTGATGAGAAAGGAAGAACTATTTTCAGTATTATTGTTTGATTCCTTCGATATTCTAACTAATTCTTGTCCATTTCGTCAATCGTTTCTTTCTGTTTGCAGCAATTGGAGAACAAATCGTCACCTTAGGAGATGACGCTACTGTTAGTCTCGCCAGTAAGCAGTACTGTATTAAAATTCTTCAACTATTACCACCATCAGGGAATATCTTATTTAAATATAAATAATTCACAATTTTTAGTTAAATCCAAAGATGAGGAGTATAAATTTCGCCCAAATGGTCAAAGCATTCTCATGCGTGGATTAAATGTCACCAGCTTGGAACATCAAGAAGCAGTAGCAGTTTTCGCAGTTTCTAGTGCGCTGGATTACGGCTGTATCATTCCGTCTCCTGCATTTAGTAACATCAGGCAAGTTTCTTCTGTGAGATTTTTATTGCGAACCCATTACGAATTTCATAATTTTTTGTATTCCAGAAATGGTGGATTTGTGTGCAAGGTTTGCGTCGGTTTGGATAATTCCTTCGTTAGCAATTTTAAATTTCCAAAAAATTATTCCGAAAAGGACGTATATGAATTTGTGGGGGAGATGCTGGATCAAGTGGCTTGGAGTTTTAGATCCGTAGACTGGAATAATGACGGCGCATACGATAACTTGGGAATCAGTTATGATCCGCAGGTTCGGCCGTGCCAATTATCGTGGTTATATTGGATCTACCAGTTTCATTAACCACCCGATTATTCTAATGTCTAATAGATCTTCAGCAAAGACTACACCGATATTTCCCGAATTTCTCTCTGCGGAACAATTGGAAAATTTTTATGAAGATTTAGCAAAGTTAGACTTTTCGGACTGCTGTTTAGGAATTTTATACACAATGAAACAATTTCCTGGAGATCTTTACGCTAAATCATCACTTGGTACTTTCCGAAACATAAATCTTACATTAATTAGATTTAACTATTATTGTTCTTTAATGATCACTTGGGAAAATGTCTTAAAAAATTAAGGGTAACCATAACTCTTGCAATGTAGAGAAACCTGGGGCCGAGTCTGGAATTTGTGCTTTCAAAAGGGACGAAGGAGGGATTTGGAATAATGCGATTCTAATATCCGGAAATAATAAACAAGGCGCTTCCTCACCCATGACCCCTGACCAGCTCCTTTATCTAACTGCACACGAAATTGGAAAAGCATTTGGGGGAAACTTAGACGCGACTGGGGATCCCAAGTGTGACTCATTTCAGGATGCCACAGGTATCCGACGCCATTTTCTTCTTTGGCCTGATGTTACTCGCAGTGTTTCCATGGAAGAGCAAGCTTTCAGCCCGTGCTCCCTTGAGGATATTCATAAAGTGCTGGACACTTGTCACTCCTCTTGCTTTGAAATGACGGATGAACCCTTTTGTGGAAATGGTAGGTGGGAAGGAAGGGTTTACAATTTCCGGGTGGTCAACTGCTAACTTTATTTTTTAAATTTTCGCCCCTCCAATGGAAGAGAGCGGGAAGGGGCGGGGAATTTAAAAATTAAAGCCTGCAGTTGACGACGGTTCATTCCAAGCTTCAAAACTGTTCAAGCATTCTGAATTACGGTTTGCAGGAATCGTCGAAATGGGGGAAGAGTGCGACTGCGGAAGTGAAATTCAATGTGCTCAGAATCCTTGTTGCTTTCCCCGAAATGGAAAATATCCCTGCCAAAGTACTGGACTCAAATGCCTGGAACATTCTGGAAGTATTGGTCGTGCTCCAATTGAAGCCTTACCTATTTTAAGCCTGATACTTACAATTACGAACTATTAATACGTTAGAGAAACTTGGTTTTCTCACAAAACTTATCAAAATTAGAACAAAGTAAGAATGATATGATTGAGTGAGCTGAAACAAAATAAGAGCGAACAATCTTAGGATCTCCGGAGTTTTCTTCCGCCATGACTTCGTTTACTTTTATTTGTTGGAGCAGTACAAAAATATAAAATTAAAAAAAGTGGAAGTGGCTGTACGTTGTTGGCTTAAGACTATTACTGGTCTTAGGGTGGTAGGATAAGTATTGGTAAGGGTAGAATTGCATTGACATCCGAATGAGCCTTTCTAAAAACGACACCGCGAGAACCGTGACTCATTTCAGGACGGTTCGGAGGGGGCGTAGGAGCTCGATTACCGGAAACCTTTCATCCTCCTCTTGACCTCTTGAGCGTTTCAAGATTGCGAATAGCCTAAAGATTTAGAGAAATTGGACATAAGTCTACCAAAAGTTTTGAGACATTCCTTACTTCACCTTAACGATTCTAAGTTATGTATGGTCGAGGAGACGGTTGGTAGCATTGAGGAAAGTCAGACATAAACATTGAGATGTCAAAGGTCACATAGACATTAGACAGTTAAAGAAGATTACCTTGCTATGAAGAAGAAGAGACAGTAACAAAAGTATTGGAAGAGGCAGCGGGGGTTGTTGGGGTCAAGTGGGTGTGGGATGACGAGACAGAGGGCGTAGGGATAGGATGAGCGATAGAGAAAGAATGAGTAGATACTGGAGGACTAGATTTGGAGGTGACCTCCGAGAAGCTGGAGGTCCAATTTGACTTCAGCCTCGCTTCTGACAAATTTTGCATGAGTTCTGGGAGTTTCTTTCCCATCATTCTCATTAGCCCACGAACCAATCGCTTGTCCACCATAAATGTCCAGAATCTACCTGTTCCTCCAAGAGTGAGTTAGAGATAAGTTAGTGAACAAAAATATAGCAAAGTTGACGAAGGTGAAGAAGAGCGTGCGTTACGAGACGAAGCTACTCCACATTTAGAGGCAATAAGTTGTAGTGACGTTACAAATTAGTGTGCGGTAGCAATTCAGTTTTTGCATTAGTGCTGTTTCTGTGTGCTTGGACTGGGAGGGAGTTTCTGAGAATCAAAGCGGTAATGGAGTTTGGCAACTTCTGATGAGCTCTGAATTGAGTCGGCAGTCTGCTTCCTCTTCCGTCGCCGGCTGGAAAGGGCGGCTTTATCGGCCCGGTCTGTGTGACCTACCATGGTGAAGACACCCTTGACCCTCCGCGAAAACTCGGGCGGAAGCCTTTCCGAACTGACAGCAATGAACTCATGGGTGGCATTGAAGGGTAGGCTATGGTGAGTTGGTGGAGCTTCTGGTTCACTTGGTGGGAAAGTTGCGTATGGGAAGGAGAGGTTGAAGGGTCCATTGGTTTTGGCGTTAGGTCTCGTCTCAACATTAGAAGTGCTCCCATAAGCCTTCCATAACTTGCCTGCTTGGTTATAACTGAAGTCCGTTGACCCTTGACCAGGAGGAGCTGCTAGAGGTTGCGAGAGGAGAGGAGAAGAGGAACAGCAGTTGGAGGAAAAGTTCTTGGGGAGAAGTGGCTCCGCCTTGTAGCTTGACTCCGCCTCAGACGAAGGTGTTCGAAATGCTGAAGGCAATTGTGTACGTCTCCCTCGGTCAATGAGTGTTTGATAGACAGAAAATGAGTCATTTGGGGGTAATGGTGGTCCATAGCTTCCATCGTGAGAATGATTCTGATTGTTGTGAAAGGTCGGCTCAGCCAGGTTAGTTGTTGCTTGAAGAGGAGTCAAAGGAAGCGAAGTACCTGAGCCGCTTGTATACTCAGGTCGGGGGATGGGACTGGAGTGGACAGCACTTGGTCCAGAATAGATGGAAGAGATTTCTATAGACTGTTGGGGCGGGTCGTAGGAGTGACCCGAAGGGAGGAGTCCATCCAGAGAGAACCCGGCGGGGCTGTTGTCTCTTGGAGGAGAATTAAAGGATGAGGGGGATGATGGGAAGGAAGGTGGTTTCGTGGGGTTATTAGATTGGGAATAGTCTAATTGCTGAACTGCGTATTCGCTGCTCGGAGAGGGTTGAGCATATAACTGCTGGGATGACTCAGAGGATTGAGATTGCGCGTAGTTAGTGGACGGGCCTGGAACTGGCGCATATTCTATTGATTGGGATGGTTCAGCGTAATTGGATGCTTGCAGAGCATATTTCTGAAAATCTGTTTCATAGGCTGGCGGCTGCGACGGTGCTGAATATTGTGACTGATCTGAAAAACTAAACTGCGAAGATTCGGAGCTGAATTGCGGTTGCTGAGCTAAATTGGATTGCGCAGTCGGCGCATTATACTGCGATTCAGTTGAGAAGCCTGATTGTGAAGCCGAAGCGCTAAATTGGGTGGGGGACTGTTCGGGAAAAGTTGCGGGTGAGCGATACTGAGAATTATCAGCGAAATTCGACTGAACACTCGGAGCTGAATATTGGGAAACGCTGGAATATGTAGGTGGCGCTGCCGGAACCCCAAATTGTGAGTGGGATTGTGAACTACTGTAGTCTGACTGCTGTAAACCTGGCGACGCGTACTCTTGCTCCTGAGACTGCGCATTGTAATCAGATTGCCCCGAATAATCAACTTCCCCCTGAACTTGTTGAGTTTGCATGTATTGCTGACCCGCGGAGGAATAGTCTATTGATGAAGAAGGTGCAGAATATTGGGATTGCCCTTGATACTCGGACTGGGTTCCGGGTGATACTTGCCCCTGATAGTCGGACTGCGTTCCGGGTGATATATAGTCGGAAGTTGGCGGCGGGGAGAAATCAGGTTGTGGCGGAGAGGATTCAGGAAAACGGACTTGGGAAGAGGAATCAAAGGATTGGTAGTTCGGCGGCGGGGCAGAAAATTGTGACTGAGTGGGAGAGTTTGAATGACTGAGTGCATAGCTGCCCATTTGGCTATTTTGTTGGGGCTGGTACTGTGCAGCCGTTGGGTCCAAACCAGGTGCTTGTGAACTCGGTGAAAATGGTGGGGCAGGATTCGAGGCCAGACCTGAGTTCTTAATGTTTCCATCTACGCTGATGATGGGTGCAGAGTAAGAAGATGCTTGACCTTTGGCCCCGAAGGAAGAGAAGCCAGTAGATGGCGGGGCTCCAAAACCTGACGCTGGTGGGCTTCCGAATGTTGAACTTACGCTTCCATAAGTAGGCGACGGGACGCTGTAACCTAAAAATATATTATAGCTTTGTAGCTCTGATTAAAAGCGAATTAAAAGTATATAAACTTTAAAATTCAAAAATACCTGTTCCACCCTTCGGGCTACCATAAGAAGATGAGGGGGCGGAATAGCCAGCCTGGCCAACTGGTTGAATCACAATGTAACCTGTCAGCAAGGAAGTGAGGAAAATTTCAACAAATTTATTAAAGGACTAAACAGCTTAATGCAGTTTTGACGTATTGTGCGATTCGATCTTTATTACAAGAGGAATTACGGAATTAGTCGTGTGAAATTCTGTTATAAAAAAATTCTATTATTCGTTTGGCAAGGAAAATTTTTACTTTTAATACTTTCAGAGCGGAACCTGCCATTTAAAAGTGAGAGTTCAAGCCGTGAGACCGAGAACAATGAAAACAGGATTCAGCGAAATAGCTTCATCAAGTACGATTTGAATGTACCTCTATGCATTCTTCTTTTCGTTAAAGAAATTCCAAATTTAGAAACTATTAAGCAATTTATTGTTTTTGTTACCCGAAGATGGGGGCCGACCATATCCACCACCGCCGCTTCCACCCGTTCCTCTTCCCTTAGAAAAAATACTTCCAAGGCCACCTTTCCCAGAGCCACCGAAGGATCCATGACTCGACCCACCTCCAGTTCCGTATCCACCACTCGAACCTCCTCCATAGCCGCCACCACCTCCTACCGCATAAGAATAATTATAATTAGTTCATAAAACAACGAGAACTTTCAACTTTTGTCCCAATAAAAATGCTTCGCATAGTGCTATAAATTTGATCAAAACATGCTACAAATGTACAAAATGCTTGTTTTTGCAAATAAACGATAATTGAGAAACATAAGTGAAAGTGTCGACGGAGTGTGAAGAAAGTTGGTGCGTAGTCCAGTTGAGTATCACCGTAGAAAGTAAAAACCGTGACTGTGCAGGAAGACTATATTTTTGGACTACCTCTAAAACGGTACCGGTCGACATATTGCGTTTGAGCTGCAGTAGGCTCTTCTACAATGTCATTCCTGTCCAGAATCATTGGCGGAGGAACCAATGGAACAGTCGTCATTTCTGTCAGTTCTGTAGTGGTCATTGTCATTGGTACAGACTGTGTCGTAGTCTCTGATGACATGGGAGTCGTCGTAATCAATGGGTATAAAGGTGACACTGTGCTTGAATTAGCTTCACTCTTTCTAATCTGTTGAATGAGCTCAATCAACATTTTCGGAGTCAAAACTTTCTCCTGCATGTCGCTCCTTACTTGATCCTTTTTCTCTATTGTCTCCCGCAGATCATTCAGAGAAGTAATGAGCTTCGAAAACTGCACAACGTCTTGATTACTTCTATTCGGATTAACCTCTTGCTCTTGTGGACTTTCATTTAGCTTTACTTCTTCCACTTGCACACTTCTATTTGGATTCATTGTGAACGTTTTATTATTTTTGGAAGAAACTTGTGCTTTTGGCATTGGGGTTTCAACTCTTGTGGAATTATATTCCCACGACGGGAAAGGTATGAATCGCATCATGTCATTAATTTCGTTGGGCCTGTCAAGAACATTTGGATTCGGGCCCTGAAAGTCACTATCTGTCGTGTCAAGAGTTGGAGTCATTGGAGACCCACCACCAATGTCATTTGAGTAGCCACTTCCAGCATACGTCATGTCATCCATTGGAGTCACATCAGTGTCCATCCGAGCGTCAAGGAACATTGATACAAGACCATCCCAGTCAGTGTCATTTTGTGGCAAAGTGGCGGAGGTGGTCATGACTCTGGTCAACATATCACCAGTCTTGCGCCACTCATCAGTCATTCCCTTGTCCATGATACCAAATTCCTTGGCCATGGCAAAGAGAGTAGAAAGAAGTTCCATTGTTTGGGACATCAGACTCACAAAGAGATCTACCTCAGGAGAAGTGTAGGATTAAACGATTATGATTAAATGATTTAAATAACTCGATGAATAGGGGTAAACTATTAGAAGGTAAATTGAATGTTAATGATTTATAAAAAAATTTAATTGACTTTCTCCTCTTCGGAAGTTGGAGTTCATGACCACCCTGGGAACTTTTCTCAGGATTAAAACTTATCTTTGAGATCAAATTTTAGCAGCCTCATGATCTTCTTAAATGATTAATGACTCGTAAAATTGTATTTAAACGAAATCAAAAAGCTCACCATATCCTGATCCGCCTTTGCCAATATTTCCCAATCCATTCTTGATCCCTTGACCTGTCTCTTGAATACCTTTTCCAAAGCCCTCTAGAGCAGCCCCCTTTGCAGCAATCAAGTTTCCTTTGCTTTTTATAATTTTTCCTTTGATGGCAATGATTCCACCTTTGATAGCCTTAATCGCTCCAATTATTGCACCTTTGATGGCAGCTTTAGCCCCAATAATGTCACCAAATCCACCGCCCTTGCCCCCACCGCCACCGCCATAGCCTCCCTAGAAGTTCAAAGTCACACTTTAAAATAAGCAGTCATTTGCAAAGAAAAATGTGACGAATTGACGGGATACACTTCAATACAAAATAATAAACATCATTAATAAACAGTTATTAAATACTATAATTATAACATTTGTTTTAAACCTATTATATTATATTTAGTATTATAAAAATTAAGCTAAAGGATAATTTAATTTGAGGATGAGTAGTAGTTCCTTTGGCTAAAAAATAAAATGAATAATACTAATAGGTTAGCAGAGAACGAGAATGAAATTTCATTTTTTTTTTTATCATTTTTATATCATTTCCCACACTAGAAATGAGGCAAAAATTGCTTTTGTTAGTAAAAATGATCAATTATTCCTGATTGCCAAACGTTTTTTTTTCCTTCTGTGAGATAATCATTTCATAATAATAATTTGCTCAATGTGAATTTGATGATTTCAGTAAGGAAAACGGTATTTCGTGGTGACAGTTCTGCACGCTATTGACGAAAATTCTTTCATTAATAAATGGCGACAAAATTTAAGAAATCACCTTTTTACCCAAATTTTGGGAAAACCTCACGTTTAGAACTTTCATACTGTTACAGTACAAAAGTAACGTTTTTAAAGTGCGTTAATGTCGAACTGTCGGCGTAGAAGATGTTAGGCAGCGTCTAGTGCCAGTTAATTGAAAATTAAATTCATTATTTCATTAAACAACAGCACAAAGAAAGTCTCCAGTTTTCGGTATACTTTCCGTAAAATATTTTCACTTTTATGAATTCCTGTACCTTTGGTGGTCCATAGCTCGGTTTCGGAGCAGGGCCGTAACTTGGTTTAGGTGGTCCATAACTACTACTTTTAGGTGGTCCATAACTTGGTCTCGGTGGGCCATAACTACTTTTAGGTGGTCCATAACTGGACTTCGGTGGGCCGTAACTACTTTTGGGAGGCCCATAACTGGATTTCGGTGGGCCGTAACTAGCCTTCGGTGGTGGCCCATATGATGAAGGAACGCCGTAAGAGCCGGTTGGGGCTCCATATCCTGTGGAAGGTGCAGAGTATCCCGTAATTGGTGCCTCTCTTTTATACCTATGCTCTGTCCTGGAGTTTCCTGTAGCTTTAACAATAATTCCCATCAGCAGAACCAAAGCCCAAGCCTAGAAGAGACAGAGAGAGAAAGTTTCATTTAATTAGAGGTGTAAAAGCTATTGTTCTTTATTACGCGAATGGATTACGTTAGAAGGGGCTTGCTTAGACCGTCCTAGCGGGGGTCCTGTTGGCACATTGAAGTTTGATTGGTCATAATAAATTCGGTCTTTGGGTTTGTAGGCCCGTGGGAAGGGAGTGGTTAGTGGTGAATAGTGAAACGCATGAAGTTTTGGTGATGATGTTTTATGATGAGTCAAGTGAATGACCTGAATGCCTAAAAATAGCCCCAAGATCTCCACTTTCTCCCACCTTCCAATTAAGAATTAAAGAGAAGGATGCTATTTTAGGCAAAGGAGCCGTTGGCCATTCTGAATGAATAAAAAAAGCAAGTGAGGCTCGAGTAGTTGTGGTGGGCCCTTCGGGAAGTCCCACTTAGTGAGCCCATGAAATCCAATCACCAATCAGCAACACTCAGCCCATGTAATCACAATTCTCCACTTTTCTCATCATCATCTTCGTCAACCAATTACTCTCCCATTCCTCTAATTCTGCTCCAATTACACAAAATTCCCATTCATCACCACCGTTGTTAGCTTGTTCATTCAGTAAATATAGGGTATATATGACAATCTGCATTATCTATAAGACTTCATAAAATATAAAATAAATTATGACAAAAAGAGACGGAGGCGGATGATGAAAGGGAAAAGTGCTAAAAAAGTGAGCCAAACGGTCTCAATTTTTCTTCGCATCAATTTTTTTTTTATTCATCTCACTTCTCAAGAAATGGGATGAGATAATTTGTAAAAGACAGGTGGGATCTATTGTTGTTGTGAAATTGCGGCAGTGGTGAGCAAAATGGGAAGAAAAAACCAGAAGCAAAGCGTCATTTTTATTTATTACGATAGAAAGATATTCGTACTTGACTAAAAAAAAATCCAAGTTGCATCATCACCCACCGTGTGAAGCCCACTTTCCTTTTCCCATTAAAACTTCCCCTGAGCTTTCAAGGGATGGATAAGTAAGAAGAATACTTAATTTAAGTACTTAGAACTCTTTAAGTACTGTCTCACCCCAGGAGGTAAATAAATAAGACTTAAAGAGCATTTAAGGTATAAGACACTTGTTCAAAGAGCGCTGGGCTAATTCCCCACTTGAACAATAGTTTCACACCTCCAAAAAAAGTAATCACTCCCAGGATCTAAAAATAGATATTTATTCATCTCTTCAGTAACCAACTGACCTCCTAACCCCGCCCTCTCAGGAATGTCAACACGGAGCTCAATTCTTTATTACAAAGACAAAATTCCAAGTCATTCTTCTTTCACTGAAGTGCTTAAGAGCTTATATGCTTCATTCTGTACGAATAGTAAATTTCAACATGGGTACCCTTGAACCACTTGACAATTTGGATAATCCTCAAGCGTTTCAAAAAATTAAAGAAAGTTTATTGTAATTGCAATAAATCTACATTTAGTTTTCCATTTTTTTTTTGTTAATAAAATGCTTACGAATTTTTAAATTATCCGTATTGCGGAGAATCGAGATTGAACGTTTTGTGCTGATGACACTGATGTGTATGTGTCAAACTTCTATGAACAAAACCACGATGTGGAAAAGGCGAAAACGGTGTAACCGGCAATTTTTAGTGAAAACATTTCTTTTAAATCAGTAAAAAAAAAAGTTTGTTTTTAAAGTACAAATTTTCATAAAATTTTAAGTTGAAGTAGGCCAACATAAATAATGTTGGTCCATGTGTCAACTGAAAAGTTTCTAGCGCCTGCAATGCTTGTAGACATTTTGAAACTGGAAAAATGACGCTGGGTTGGAAAACGTTAAAGGTGTGTTCAGGTTAATGTCAGATTTAGGGCAGATTTCGTTTCCCGCTGGCAAGAATTAATTCTGAACAGAGTTAAACAAACTTTCTTTAGCTTCTTGCACATGAATGCCCTTCGTAATTATAATTGCTCTTAATTTTGGAAGTTATTTTTAATGGGACGATAAAGAAGAATTGTTAAGGTAGTCAAACAGGGAAAAGTGAAAATGAGAAATTCATTTAAAATTCTTTGTTACCACTTGAGAGTCCGGGTGTCTCCACTTCATTTTGTATTTATTAATTATAAAAGTAGATATTGAGGCGTCCTTCCACTTCACTAGCACTTAAGGCTCTTAATTCCTAAAGAGACTGAAGTCAAGTGAAAACTCAGAGTAATTGTTGACTGTGTAATTTGTCTGTACCTCTTTGTTGACATGAGTTGCTTCACTGTTGACAAAAGAAAAAAGACAGAGGAACTAAGAAACTGTGTCCTCACCGTGGACGCCGTGGGAAGAGATTAAAGGGACTGTGAGACCGTGATTCTCTTTTTATTCGGACCCACCCTTCACCCCTTCCCTTTATCCCTTATCCTCCTCGCTATCGACGCTTTCTCCATCTCTTATCTTACCACGTCTTCAGAGGACGTTGCGAACTCATACTCAAGGGCCACGGTCATCCTGCCTTGGTCAGTGCCCACCAAGAAGGGTCAACCATACAAAAATGTAATGCGACGAACGTGACATAATCTAATAGCTATAACTCGTGTCCCGCTCCTTTTCATTTCAGGATCAAAACCCATGCCATCTCAAATTAAGTAGAAGAGGACTTACTGAGATGGGATTTGCAAAACGTTTCCAAATTTCAACGAGGCATGACCCCTGCACTCTATGCTCAAATGGGCTAGCCTTAGCTAAGGCCTTAGTTAACGCTGCAGCGGTGGACAAGGTTGCTCCGCTTCCGTGCACACCTAGATCAACAATAATTATATCGTTTACTTCGTTACACTCTGAGGAAAGCAATGATAATTTAAATCTAACCATTATCATAACCGTACACTTGGCCCACACTTTCTGTTTCAACACGGTTGATGCAAGAAAGGCGGCGATAGAAAAAAATGTGATGCTGAGGTCTTCTAGGTTACCGGTGGCCGGCTGCAGAGAAACTTAAACTTTGATTTTTGCACCAAATTTTTAAGCAGATTGCTGAATTTGGCTGAAATCTGAGTCGTCATCGTTAAAAGATACAGATAATAATATTGGAGCGTAAGAGCTCAGCGTCTCCTCATCTGGGCCATATCCTCTGATGCAAGGGCCTATGACAAGAGTTACAGTGGCCACGCAATTCTCAATTGGCAATGTCAGAGTAATCACCCAAAAAATCGGTAGAAATTACCACACGCTAACATTTAAAACAGTGCTCATTAGTCATTACTCTCCATTCAGTATCCATTCATCATTATTTCGTTGTAATCTCTACTGACATATCCTCAACTAGGAAAAATCAAGCACTGACAATTCACAATTCTCTAGACAAAAGAGAAAATAATCCTGATAATTAGTTGGACTAATAATAACTCATAATTTGGGAGGATAATATCAAATCTAAATCTAAATTCAAATCTAAATTCAAATCTAAATTTAATTCAAATATCGAAACAAGTATCCTATTTCCTCTTAATCTTAATTGAAATGTCAAGAACAAAGAAAAATGGATTAGGATCGAGGACAGAAGACAACAATAAAATATCACTAAAATAAATTGTTGTCAGTGTACCACACGCTAGACTTGGAAAGAAGAATTAAAAATCCGTGTATCAGGAACAATCGTTTTAGACATTACTTAACACGAACTGTTCAGACTATAAATGCTAAATGATTACCCATGAGATCTCAAACCAATCTTTTCAAATTCCACTGAACGTAAACGTAACGACGCTTTTACGTGCTTTTGCTTCACCAATTTCCACATTCTTCGGTCCAAATTCGACATATTAAGCTACAGATAAATGAAAGTTTTGGGAATATATGGTGTAATTCCACTTTGTCTTTTTGCACCTATTAAAGTCTAATTAAATGAATTATTCATAATTCATCATCTAATGCTAATTTGAAGCTTCGTGATCCACCATGGTGTCAGTAACGGTTGAGTTAGTTACTTTACTTTGTTCTTATGACTAAAGTGGGAAGAACGCTGAAGTATTTTCTTAAAGAGATGAAATCCTTCCTTATCATGTCAGAAATATTGGGCCGGATGTTTCCCTTTCGTCGACAAAGTCTCATCATCATTTACACTTCTTGGACGTGCTAAATAAAGGGTTTAGAGTGTGTCATTTGATGATACAGTGAAAAATGTCATCTTCCTACTTCAATTGTTTGTTGTCTAACAAAGGTGGATGCATGCTAAAATGGACACTAATAAAATTGGACCCCTCATTGGGTCATTGAGGAGGTACTAAATCCAGACGTTTTAGGAACTAACAAGAAAAAGTTAGCCATAAAGCTCATCTTTCTAAAGCCAGCTCTCTCTTCATCATCTCTCGATTGGAAAATTGGAATAATTGCAAATCTTCATAATCATCTTCTGAGGGCAGGTGTTAACTTGAAATGCATTAAGAAATCGTCATGAAATTAAAAAAGACTGCATGAATTTTAGGATTTTAATTAATCTCCTACTTTTCATAAGTTAAACCGTTTCACTTCTACCTAGTCACCTTTGAGACCAATTCTCTGGAATTCTATTGTTGTGGCGTAGTCGTGGGATGGAAAGTCATATCTGAGCACCTTTTGTATTAATTTGTAACACTCTACTACAATAGACCAACAACAACAGGTGAGTCTACAAGCATTTTTTCCCTTCACAATGACGGATTATGACGCAATCAGCCCTAATTAACTCGATCTCATCCACATCCACCCAGGCACCATTATTGTTTTTTTCCACCCCACCAACTTGAAAGACCAAATTTCAGGATTTGCAAAAATTAAAGAGTTGAAACAAAACGACGACGACGTAAACGAGGGATGAAGACAAGAGACCTAATTTACATAAGGGAACTCGCAATTTAACCATTTCGAACCTGAGGAATTGTTAAAGGAATTGTCACCGCTCGCTGTCGTGCGGTTGAGGAAAATCCAAATAAACTTTAGAAAAATTCGAAGAAACCAGGAAGTTAAGGAGACAAAGCGGGTTAAAAAAGGTCATTGAAGTTTGTGCTTCTGTAAAATAAGATTATTTGGTGAAATACAGGTAGGGGTGGTCAAATATTCTGTAAAAGGGTAGATGAGTCCTTAAGGGACGATTCACTCGATCAAAGGATCCAAATGCGGAAGGCAAAATTCAAAAGTTTGGAAGCCAATCGGGATGAATAGTAGTACTGGTCAAGCCAAACAAGAGTGGACAACGACATCCAAGGACTCTGTAGGACTTAGGTACTCATCAAACAAACTTCCTCCTGGAAATGGTCACAACTCTCGTCTACTAAGTGAGTTAGAGGTTCTCAGTATACCAAGCTTTTAATGTCTATTAGAAGTAGTGTAATTAAGGGTTACCGTTATCAATCCAATTAGCCTAACATAACGTCGCTTCCTAATTAACTCTTTCTTTCCACGTATTTTAGCCAGGACTCTCATTAGAGAATCACCGCCAGAGGTGCAATGAACATTCTCCAGCCACTAGGACTCCTCCTCGTGGCAGTTGTAGTCTGGGTCACAGGGGAAGGGCCCTTCTATGAATACGAGCCTTTCCATGGTCGAGCAAGAACAGTGCAAGCGTCGGACGACATTACCCTGAGATCACAAAACGCACAGTACAGATCCATTTACAGAAACAAGAATTACTTTGTACACCCGCCACAAAAAACGACCACATATTCACCTCCCCAACCTACCGATGCCTTTATTCGTAGAACTACGACGACGACAACGACAACGGTGAAAACGGATCAATCCAGTGGTAATGAAATTTAGCCTTTTTCTTGTTTATTTAAATTAGTGTCACTGTGCTTGGCATATTTAGTGTTTTGTATTGTATCGAAAGCGTCCCATAGGCTATGGCTACTCGGTTCTCTTCTTGATCTAACTTCTTCGGGCGTTCTGGAAATGGATGTAGAATGTGTTATTATACAATTCAAATATTTAGTTTAGCCGAAAATTTTAAAATCAAAATTAAGTCGACTTACTGAAAACTGATGAACAGTTTGGCAACTTTGACAGGGAACATTCGAATCAGCGTAGGGTAAATGGAGGAATTAAACAACGCTACAGGCTCTTCCACAGTATGAAGAGGTTCTATCCCGACGAAGCCATCATAATGGTCCCAGTCAGCATGTAATTCTTTTTGAATTCGTTTAGCCATAACATGAAAATGCTCCATTTCCCAATGCTCATGCACCCGTAGATACTCTGTACATAATTGCGTAACGTGCACGGTCTCCCTTGAAATGGCAGATTGAGATTATTACAGAACCATGAGAATTTGAAACAATTTTGTCTTTACCTGGCAACATCTTTCGCTGCGAAAAGTGAGATATAGAGTTCATCTAACTTGTCTGACAAAATTCGTCCTACTTCATATATCCATTCCACTTCTTTGTCATTGAGTAAATTTTTTGGAAACGTATTCAAATCCACGAATCTATCTTTGAGGTATATGCTATCTTCAAATAAAGTGTCAGTTTCCGGAGATTTCCGGCTTGGTCGATGAGTATGAAGAGTGCGGTCAAATTCAGTTAGCAACGTAAAGGCATCAGACACTTGATCTTTCGTTCTTTTGATTAAATTCAGTAGGATTCTAGTCTGCCCGAAGAAATTGAAAAGATTAAGAGGGTGCCACTGATTATTAGCTTCTTCTATCCGAGATACAATGATTAAATTTGGTTTAGGTGGTCGCTTCACACCACTTGGCCATCGGTTTTTCTTCGACATGATTTCTTCGTCCTTTAACCTTTTCTCCTTTCTCAGGACAAAACGGACTCGGGCTTGCTCGTTGTAGTCATCCTTGGCTTTAAGATTAACAACTTGAGCCGTTCCAGACCTCACGTGAAAAAGATACTTTCCAATTACGTGCTCAAAATCTTCTAGAATTATTTCTGCTGTAGCTACAATGTGGCAAGTGGACGCCCAGAGTATTATACATTCTGCGACTAGTTCGTCAAACAATTTCCGCAGATAATGCATTGTACTAGTGTGTAACCGCTCATCAGTTCTATCCAGTTGTGTAATCATGAATGTGATCATATATAAAAATGCGGCTGCCATTGACCGGCCTCTGAGCTTGCTTGGTTCTATTGCTTCGATGGGTGTAGATGCGTACAGTACAGAAAAGGCAAGAGTTGAACGGAATTGGTCCATGATGGTAACCAGGGTGGCAAGGTGTGTTGCACTAAAAATGGAATTCGTAACGGTGTCTAGTAGATTTTCATGTATTGCTCCTCTCCAGTCCCTTTCTGGTACCATCTATATCATCAGTTATTGTTATGATTAAAATTATGATTAAATTCAGTACATGGCGACATTTTTTTTCCAGTACAGCAATTTTAGAATTCTCAAATTAAAAAATCTTCAAAAGTTGATGGTTAGAAGCGTACCTCCAAAGTAGCCTTGAGTTCTCTGAGATAAGGAATTGAATTGTGAGTCCTTGGCTGAAACCTGTCAAAGGATCGAAGAAACGTGTCATTGTTTTATGTTTTGGAATCAGTTTGAGAATGACGCAATAGAATACAGTTAAGGTTACTTGCAGAAGTTCAAGTTCAGCGTTTGCAAAATTGTTTGTAAAAACTGCACGGCAACACAAGAAACAAGACACTGAAGGCAATACTAGGAAGGAGTGATAGAATTCTTTTAAGCGCCTTCCAATGTACTCCAGGTCCCCTTCATTCCTTTCCAAGTCATCGTCTGAATCATATTCTGGTAAATCTAAGCTAAACAAAATTATATATACTTACGAGAATGTTACAATGCGATCTAAAAATGAATTCCACTTTCTTGAAAACTTAATAAATGGTCACAGTAAAATTTTGAACTCACCCGAACCGACTCTTATGATAAACAGAAAGGTTTGCAACTGGATTTGTTCCAATTGTGTGCCTCCTTGCGGATCTTCGAGGATAGACACTATTAAATGCATCTGAAAAGGCACGCGCTCGAACGGGTGGACTTTGAACTTTTGAAACTCTGGCTTTCTCTGCGTCGCTTCCCGAAGTTTCAGCGACAGATGAGGAGACCGAGGCCGATGTTGATGGCGTCTGCGATGATGACTCCGGTGTTGCTGGAAAACTCTTGACCGGAAATGTTGTAGTGAGCGGAGGGTCGGATAACCCAGTTTTCGAGTTTCTCTTCGCCATCTTTTTACTGCCAATCTGCTCATTTGGCCCAACATTTTTAGTCGGAGTTACTTGCTGTGCTCCGGCTCTTCTCCCTATTGGCATACTAGTGTCGTCAGGCTATTGGTGAAGCCCTAAGGCCCCTCCCAAAACGTTTAGTCAACCATACCATGTCAACACAGAAATTTTCGAATTTGAACTAATTAATTCTTAGCGTTTCAAATAAATAAACAGTAATGAATTAGCGGTAGTCATTGGTAATCTCTAAGGGCCTGTGCATTTTACTACATAAATTCAAACGTTGTACGAAAGTAAGTTTTCCAGTACAAAAATTAATTATTTCTCCTTAATTGCTAGATTCACCAATCGTATTTGAAGAGCAGCCAAGTCCCGGAAATTATATTCGAACAGTCGACTCACATCAGCAGAGCACTACGGTGGTGACGAGTCAAAACCAAATAATTAAAGAGGGAGTGAGCAATGGACGCATCCAGTACTTTCCAACTCCTAATGGCAAAATCCCACCCCCATGTGCCAAGAATTCTCTCTATTGTGAATCATTCGACAATTATCCAAAGTAAATCTATTTCAGAATAATTTTTAAAGGCCTATCGTTTCATACAAACTGAATTCCATTAACCGCTTATTGAAAAATTCCAGAGAACTCCTCAACGAAGTTCTAAGCCGAACGTTCACCCCCAAGGAATTTCAAGACGTCTACGGTGAAAGTGTGGACAACTCCACCACGGTGCGAAAAGAAGATCAACAAATTAAAGGGCAAGTTAACACATCCGAAACTTATATTTAGTCTCGTTTTCAAATTTTAGACAACTGATTTGAAGCTACTTGAGCGCACTGGACTTGTGTCATCGAACTACGAGGAGACGCCGCTGTGTTCCTCTGTGGTAGCTTGAAATTTTCATGAATTTTTGCTCAACTTGCTGCAAAATAGTGATGCGATATAATTTATGCTGATTTTTTTTTTTTCCAGGAAAGAACAATATATCCCCGTGTAGCCAGAAATAAAGATAACAAATGGATGTATGTTGTAAGTCCAAAATCTACCTAATTTCTACGACATTTGAGGAACCACATATAATAAACGATTTCACGAATTCGACACTCGAACGCCCGGCCCGACAGAATACTATGTTACCAGCATGAACTGAATGAAAATGATGACTTATATCATTATTTTAAAAATACTTTTTAACATTCTTTCGTAGGTGAATCATGACGAATACATTCAAGGAGTCAGGGTTGAAAAATGTTTGGATGATGATGGACAGCCTTGTGTCTTTGGAGGTAATTTATTCCTATATTTCTACTGAAAAATGCTGCGGCGCAGCGCAGAAATATAAAAATTGACTGTGAAAATAGAAACTGCTCCAGCGGGCTACCAAACTGCATGTCGGCAAAAGTACATTTACAAGAAGCTTCTTGCACTTACTCCCGAAGGCAAAACTTCCACAGATACATTTAAATTGCCATCCTGCTGTGTCTGTTTTGTCAAGAAGGTACCCTTGGCCAACAGGATTTTCAACACGAACCCTGTTGGCCTCATGACCTCCAGGAAACCCCCAACTGAGGATATCCATGAGCATGAGCCAGACTATGACGATCTCCCGACTACAACTACGGCCAAGAGCAGGTCTCTTCGAACAAGGCTCAGATCAATAGAAAGTTAATATTTTGCACCGGCAATCTCGTTTGTTGAATTTCCCTTCCGCGTTATTGTTTATTTTGTATTTAAGTAAAAGTTCATGCTAGTATTAATTTCTTCTTCTGTCTACTTACTTTTGATTAATTTACTGTTTTTTGTTTCATAGCAGAAGTCAAAGTAAAAGAAATGCAAATTATTGAGATGAGAAGAAAAAAACTTACTAACTTGTACAGAGTCACTGAATTTCACCGGCTCCAACTTGCTTGATAATGTCGGATTTATCTTTGAAATATTCGTGATACCAATTCAGATATTCATGCTTCTCTGGAACACTAAGGTAGGGATTTTTAGAAAGTGCTACAGTGACCAATTCCATAAACTGACGAATGGGTCCTTTCTTTGGACACCATGATTCTATAACGGGATCCAGAAAGACATGGTCCGTGAAGTCATACTTTGCGTTTTCATCATTCCCTGCAAATTTGCAAAATAAATAGTCAGCAGGAACACAATCCTCTTTGGTACTTATCGACGAGGAACTAAAGGTCAATTTATAATAAAAAAAATTTAACCTCGTGGTGAAATCGGAACTAAACTTTAACCGAGGAAAATGTTCAAATGTTGTCGAGGCGTTATCTAGAAAAATTAACGTTAAGCACTACATTAACTATTAATCTACTTAACTATAAAGGTACTATGCGTGCCTGAAACATAGTTTCATACGCGTTTCATTACACATTTTTGTTAAATTACTGGGCACCTCTGACCTCTAGTCCCAAACGAAATGGCAAGTCAACTGAAAAGTCTCGTTACCTTGTTCATTGTCAATGGGGAAGTGCCACAGCTTTCCTTGTTCCGTCCATAAAATCATTTCTTCAAGTCCATTGGCTGGTGGATGTGTAGCGATGAGTTTGAGCTCTTTCTCGTGAATCTTATCCCAAGTGGGAAGTTTTGGGGTCAATGATGGTGAAGCTTTCGATTTTTGTCCTGTGAAGATTCCAACTGGCCTTGATCCAAATAAGCTGATTGGACTATAAACATGGCTTGTCCCCAGCCCTACCCTTCGTTCTGGCCTTCCATATTTTTCACCGTTCTGTGGATGAAGATTAGGTTGATGGTCATCGTTTAACATCTGACGCACCCTTTGAGCTCGGCTACCTTCGAACTCTCCACTTCTTCCTGCAGCAGGTTTTTTAGTACGGTCAATTTTCATACCGAGAAATAGCTCACTGGAAGAGATGTAAAAAAACATTCGTGTTTCATCGTCCACTTTAGAAATAATCTTCGGATTTCACCTTAGGTTTATCTTTTCAGTCTGCTGTGTTTTCAGCTTCTGGACGAGGTCATTCTCTGTTAGTTGCGGATCCCCACTCAGGTTCGCAGCCACGGATTTTACGGCTGAAAGAAGCTGGGGACCTGTTGAAAATACAACAGGTAATTTCGAATTCATTATGTAAGAAGAAATTACTTCTAGTCCTCAGCTATACTATTGGAAGTTCAGCATCGTTTACTTAATTCTGGTTCCTTCATAGTTGGTTCCTCCGCGCCGTGGGCCTCTTTGCTAGGCTTATCTTTTTTAGTTGGATTTGATCGTTTTGGAACTGCCAATTTATAGTCCACTTTTGGAGTTTCCATACGAGTTTTCCTGTCTTGCGAGTCCTTCGCGATAAACAAAAGGAAACAGAAAACTTCAGTTAAATATTCGATCACAATTGAATCAAAACATTATACACATACCTGCACCATAGATTTCAGTAAGTCGTTCAATTTGTCTTTTGATGTCTTCCCGGATTTGGTGTCATCGTGATCACTCGAATAGTATCGACCAAGTTCATCTCTAAAAATTAATCCACAACCGCTTTAAACACTGGTAAAGTAACGGAAACGGTGGAAAATATTTAGCAGTGTGATTTCACTTCATTCATTTGAGATTGAGAAAATTAATTAAGAAAGAATAAGCTTGTGCAGTGGGACCTGGGAGATTG
>JABASL010000084.1:0-31226 GCA_019775825.1 Neanura muscorum | reverse complement strand
AGTCGTAAGGAACTGAAGGGAATTGACCCTACTACTCAGGCGTGTTCTCAGTACGATTCTGTTAGCTGTAGTCCAAATGCCCAATTCATAGATGTTTAGACATTAATTATTGGAATTAGCAGTTAGTGTAACAGAAGAATCTCGGGTTTGTGGGATTAAGGAAAACTTTTACGTAAATGGTAGCGAAAGCGATTTTATTCAATCGGTGCTTTTGTTCATCAACTTCAGTGAATGAAATCTTTCCTATTCCTTCCACACTACGTTCCCATTAGAATAGAGGATACTAGCAGGGTTCCTTCTTACTGTGACCAAGACTTAAACCTACCGTGACCCCTTTGTGACCTCAAAAGTGTACCATAAGTATTATTGTGTTTTCAATAAAAAAAAAACTGAATACGAGCGAAACGTAGCGTAACATCATCGCAGGTCAAATTCGTGCAGCGGGAATTCTGGACATTTGAGATGCATGAAACTAAACAAACACAAAAATTTATTAGTCGTATCGTCCAGTTAGTTTCCATCCATAGAATTCTAATAAGTTGCCCGCTCGTTGCCGTTAGTGCAATCATCGATCGGTTAATTACAATTTTCTAGTGAAAATGGAATTTCTACGCAGAAAACTGATGCAAAGCATCACGCAAAATCCATTGTTCAGCGCTAGACTTCTTCACAGCAGTCCCTGTCTAGACCATCTCATGAAGCTAACTAGGTGTCGAGTTGTGGACAACAGTGCTATCGGAAAATTAGCTATGGCAGAAGGGAAACCACCGAAAATCATACACGTATATAACAAGAAGGGAATTGGAACTATTGGTATAAAACAAGATTCTGTATTTGCATTCATAACTGCTCTACCTAATTGAAGTCCCTTTACGAGACGTTTATTTTTATGTCGTTCTGAATATTTCAGGGGACCGAGTTCTAGTTGCAATCAAAGGAGAGAAGAAGAAAGCAATTATTGTCGGGGTCAAGAAGCATCAACCTTTTTTTCTTCCTCGTACGGACACAAATAACATTGTGCTAATTGAAGAGAATGGAACTCCGATAGGAACCCGTATCCACGTTCCAATTCCAATCGTGCTCCGAAGAATCCTAAAGCAAAAGACTATTAGCAAAGGGCCCGATTATACGAAGCTTTTGGCTTTGGCTACCAGGTTTATTTAGCTGCTGATGACGGGCGAGTTATTTAGTTTTTTTTTTTTTTTTAAAAACATGAAATCTCAAAAGTAAAAATTTACTGAAACCATTGGACTATTTTATCGGAAGTAGAAGCACATTACATAATCCACCAAATGATAGATTTTACAATTGGATTTTCCATCCTTCTATCTACTACTACCCTGTCGGACTGAAAGCTGTTTAAACAACTTCTAGTAGTTTGCTGTGGCGAATTTCAAGCTCTGTCAAACTATCAAATGTTCAAAATTTGCCTGACCGACTTTTTAATAATCAAATTTTAGGACTAAAGCTTAGGTTAATTTGGTTTTAATAAGTTTGTCGGAGAAGTTATGCTTCTTTGGTTGAAGGGGCCTTGGGGATGCGTGTAGATGAGGATGAATCACCCTTATCAATAAGTTTCTGGAGATCATCCATCCATCCCAGTGTCTCGGCGAGTTTAATGACTTGATCATCACAGTCCCCTAGAAGGGCAACGTCCCTATTTTCTGAATCTTCAAAGTTTAGACCTTCCTTGCCAAGGAGAGCACCGAAGGCAGGGCTAGTCTTGTCAAAGTCCTTCTGTGAAGTGAATCGTTTTAGAAGCCTGCCTAAGAATGAAGTTTCATTATGGGCACAAACTTTTTCACGGTTGATGAGAACCCGAGGACACTTTGGACGAACCCTATGACGATTAAAAAACAAGTGAAAGTTAAAATCTTAAAGAAAATCAGCGTTTCCTCCATATGACTTACTTGTCAACCAAGGAAGCGAAGGGTTGAACAACGAGGGATGTTCCCATAATTACCAGTAGGTCACATTTCCCGAAATCTTGACTGGCACAGTGAAAGAATCGTGGTGGAAGAGACTCTCCAAAGAAAATTATGTCTGGTTTGATGATAGCAGAGCACGTGCACATCGGCAGGACATCATTTCGGATCTTTTCTGAAAAAAAATAATAATTTTGCACTAAAATTCCGAAACATAATTTCCAAACTTCTTTCATACTAAAATATTTTTTCGTGACGAGTATTAGTCCTCGTACGATACTTCCTCCATATATGGGTGACGAATCGCTGTGTCTGTGCAAACCCGCTTATGGAATAACTATGCAAGCATTATATACGTTTTGAAAATTCAATGTCTTTAAATCGCAGAATACGCCCAGGTCACCAACCTTACAATGAAACCTGATAATTCTCCTAAATCAATCTTTAAGATAGTCAATTAAAAAGCATACCTCGCATCCATTCGAAGGAATACTCTTTTCCACAACTCGTACAATGCGAGAGATGAAAGCTTCCATGAGCTTCGACAATCTTCTCACCAGGAACTCCTGCTAATCGCTCCAGCCCATCCACATTCTGTTAAGAAATCACTGACTCTCGTTAATGTTTAAACAATGATAATTGTCTCACCGAAAGTCACCTCACCTGTGTATAATGACGCAGCAGAAGCCCCTTGTCATGAAGTAATTTTACAAAGTAATGGGATGGTGTTGGATGAAAATCTTCTGGCAAAAGATCCTTTGCCAACGTATAGAAAGGTTTTGGATGCTTTTTAAAGTAACCAATTTCGAACATTTGTTGAGGATCGTCGAGCTTGTAGGTCTGTTGAATCTTAGCATAAAGGCCACAAGTTGGAGATCGAAAGTCTGGAATTCCAGCAGCTAAACAGATGTAGCAGAGCATTCAGAGTTAAAGTACAAACATTAAATTAAAGTCACTTTAATGTTAATTGGTCGGTTTTGTGAAATCCGAAGGTGCTCTCCATTACTTACATGTAGAAATTCCTGCACCAGCCATGACGATAATATTATGACATTTTCCTTCTTCGATATAGGATTTAATCCCGGCTAAAGTGGTATCCTTTAAAATCTAAAAAACGATTAAATTCATTAACGAGATTTTCCCTGGTGGTATTTGTGGGATTGAATATGTTAAACTTACTTTGATTGATTCCGATTCGGATGTACTGGGAGGAGTTGCAGTTAAAGCCTCGACTAACGGAATTAAGTCACTGCCAGTGTCAGTGTCTTGATCAGCTGTTGGCAGATGTTGATTTCCTTCACCGGAAATGGGGGTGTCATCCTTATTGTCACTCATTACAAGTAATACTGTGAATATTATACCCTAATTAACTTAAAAGTTTCAATCACACTAAAATTAATTAACGTTTTTATGAGTTTTGTTTTTGGACTGACCACTGACATTGACCTGAAAAATGAGATAACACCGAAATGACAAAGAAAGTGAACTACACATGCGTGATTTCACTCTCGTTCCCACTTTCTCTTTCAGCATTCATCGTAAAGTTTATTACTGTAAAATATGCAGATAGGAATAAGTGGTTTGTAGACGCTAAAGTTAAATGAATTTAATTGTGTTTAAAAAAATTAACTTTGTTTAAAAAAATCAAACGATTGCACCCAGTTAGAATTCATTAATAATAAATTGTGTTTTTATTTATTTGACATTTAAAACACTGGGCCTTAATTTCGCGTTTACTACTCCCTTTTCTTAATCTCTCCTACTCGATTACAATATGGAAGGGAAATTGATTTTTACCCTGAATTTGTGAACGATAAGTTAAAACATTTTTTTAGAGTTTTCCATTTGATATGATTAATAAGATGGTAACATAAGAAGTGAACATAATCCCAAATTTTATATTGCGCTTACAAACAGTAACAACGCTGACTTGCAGAATTTCTAAACTAATTCCGTTACAATTATTATTTGCGTGTTTTACATTATAGAAAAACAAGTTAAGTAGGTTCGGCGTTTCAGATATGTCTTTTACCAAAGCAATTTTGAACCGGCCTAACTATTTTTAAGAAAAGCGAATTAAAAAACGGAGAGAAACGCTTCACTCACGAGACATGAATACTAGGAAGAGACTATAAGTTTAGCCTATTCAAAGGTATTATTATTATTCGGCGGGGGTGAATTAGCACCAACACTAATTCCAGAGTCACTTGACTTTTCGCAATAGTGAAATTGATTCTTGTATTCGGACGATAGAGGTTTGACATTCGACGATGAGGCTGGAAGGACTCCAGTTCCAACATTATTTGAACTACTCTCAAAGAGTGACTTCGCATGAAGGAATCGCTGACGAACTTCTCCATAGTGTTCTTCTAAACTACTGAACTGTGCCATACTGGAATCATGGCACAGAACATTCTCCAATTCCTGGACGGCTGCGGGTTTTCCTTGATGGCTACTATTTGCTTTTGTATTTTTATGACGTAAATTACTCATGAGGAACTTGTCTGACGGATTAAGACTATTTATTGGTAGATTTGAAGGGGATAGAATAATTTCCTCAACTTCTGGATCCTCTTCCTCTTTGTCATCACACTTAAGAAAGACGCCAGAGTCTCGGACGGCAGCCGTTCCAGCACTTCCTCCCCGAGTAAAATTTGGAGGTGGTTCCAAGATTTGATTTAATGTATCCTCATCTTCATCCTGGCCTTCAATTGAATTTGGGCACGAGTAAGTGGGAATAATGATTGGTGGAATTTCTTCTGTGGCGTCGTAGTCACGCAATAATTCGACAGCGGTCATTATTTTTGCTCGGTCCGCAACTCCTAGAATTGCCAATCGATCCAAATCTTCTTCTTCAATTTCTTTGAAAAGGTCAAGAGACTCAAATCCGTGCAAAATAAAGAGAGGAATGTGCTCCTGGAAATCATAAAAGTTGTCGTCAGTGAACGTTGAATTAAAATTATATCAGAGCGAAAGCCAGCGAGTAATGCGAAAGCCAGCGAGTAATGCGAAAGCCAGCGAGTAATACAATATCGAAAGCAAAGTTGAAAAAACTGTTTTCAACTCGAAATTGACTGTAAGATTAGGAGAATTGATTTGACTTGTTGACATTTTCTATTTCATGATATTTTTTCTCCAAAAGAACGCTTAAATAGGTTTCTCTAGCGAAGCTTCCGGTCTTCCTTACACTTACTTCTAGATTGATCCTTCTGAGTAAATCACCAACTGAGCGAGGTCTTTCTTTTTTCAATGAAGTGGAAGAAGATCTTCTTCTTCCTGAGGATTTTCCCCTCTTCTGATAAGCGCCTGAATGAATTTGGTATTGCTGGGAAGTGGTGTCCGTACTTGGATGCTGTTCCTCTCCAGGACCAGAATGGTCGCCTTGCTCTCTCCTTATATTGAGCTGAAGTAGAGCAGCGTTTTCCTTCCGAATTCCATTTATAACATTTGCAACGACCTGACGGGTCTCCATTTCCCAGGGCGTCAAGGGGCTGGTCCTGAAAGAGAAATTTTCAAAACATGACTTTCTTCACTTAAGTCTTCGACGCATAAGAGATAAGGAACTTTGACTTACGCTTTCATTCTTCGACGACCTTGGGTGCTTCCATTGGACGTAGAGTAGGGAAACGTGGAGGAGTCAAGGCTTGAAGTGGGATAGGGTACTGTAGTGTCACATTCACCCTCCGCCTCCTCTTTGTCTTCTGGAAGGACTTGGACATTGATGAACTTGAAATAGCCAACTTTATTGTTCACTTTCCCCTTCCATGAACCAGTCGGCTTCTTTTCAATTATTTCCAGCACTTCCCCTTTCTGGAAATTGGAAAAATTAATTGTAAGTAATTAAAATGTTGTCCAGCTGCATTTGCATTGAATAATGGAACATTTACCTTGTAGCTGAGAGCATGAAGGTCGTATGGACTAGAAATACAATCAACGAGAGCTACAGCCTTTCCAACAAATGGTCCATTATATTCTTCGATATCACAAATACTCAAGCTACGCTGGTGAATACTGGGCAAGGAGCTCAGTTCCTCTTCTGATGAATTTCTCTCGACCATTTTAAAGCCTCCGACAATGTCAATTGCAGCCGAAGTTCGCTTCGTCGGAGAAACAACTACGTCAGAACCCCTTCTCAATCCTGGAAAAAAAAAGTATGAAGGGAGTTCGGTTATGTTTTACATTTAAAGCCATTATTTGAATTATTGCGAGAAAGTTTAAAAACTTTAAACGAGGATCTCATTAAGGAATTTGAGACTGGACTTAATTTGGATTTCTAGTTTAACAGAGAACCAGGCAAGGGGAAAATGTCTTAAGAGTTTGTAGTTACTTGTCCTATCAAAAAGTTTTTGGAGCGACTAGAAACTCTGGCTTATTAAACTTTTCTAGGAAAAAGGAACGCTTGAGAAAGGGGTAAGTAAGATTTTTGAAGATAAAAAGTTGAAAGTTGTAGAGTAATGGAAAGGAAAAGAAGACGGACGATGTCTTCATGGACTCTCGTCCTGTGACAGAGAATATATTCATGGACATAAATTCTGTCCTTTCGTCAGGGAAAGAAGCAACCACTTCTGGCAGGAGGCTGACTCTAGCACAATGGAATATATTAGACGTATGAGCGCAGTAAATTACTCAACGGCCAAACTTCGTCTTAGCTTTATCTTCACGTCTTTCCCACTAACAACCCCAAACGAAGATCAACTTTCTCTCTTGACTTTCTCATTTAGAGTCTTTCAACACCTTGTTACACTGAACAAGAAAATCACCTCCCATCCAATTAAGTCAGTGCAAAGCTTACTAAAATCTTCTCCAATGCGACTGAACCTTACATAAATTGTTAACATGAGATCAGAGAAACATGAGATTCCTTAACTCCTTTGAGAATTCTAACAAAATATGTCTTTGAGGAAACGTCAATGAACTATAATTACCAAAAGCGTTTCAACTGCCGCTGTATTGAAAAATTAACGGAAATTCTGTTATAAAATATCTTTAGCATACCTTTCCCTACCATAATAAAATATTGTCACATTTTTTAGAATCCTGAACAGCAAGCGCTCTAAAAGTCTCTCATAAAACACAAACTTATCCTACCTGATCATCTCAACTTTTCATTTTGTGGGGCTTGATTTGAAAAGCCGCATTTTGTGATCTGTTCATTTCTTTTTTTTTTGTCCTCTTGTGTATAAAATATGAAATGAAGAAAAAGCAGAAAATTCGTCGTAAACTAGAAAACGGTAAACTGCGACGACGTGAACGACAAACGGGTTGCTCCAAAAGCAACTGTATACGAGAAAGCTATAAAAGTTTTCCCAGGTCGATCCTCTTGTTTTTCCAACCAGTTTTGGCAGATGAAGAGGATGAGAAAAGACAAGGATAAGAGAAAATAGGGCGGATTTTATATAGACAATAATAAACACAAAGGGGAACAATGACAGGAGACAAAAAAAAAGTCTTCCTTCCTTTCTTTTCATCAACTTCGTTCCTGACTTTCTTCCGATTTTCACTGAAAAATCTACCAAAGCATACTGGGATGCCAGGGCGTCAGTGACGCATAAGAGGGCTGAGTTGATAAAAAATTCCTCATCACCATTTTTTCCATTTCTAACCAAATCAGATTTAATCTCAGAACTCTTTCATCGTTAAGTGGAGTAGAGTAAGAAAAATCTGACTCTATTCTTCATTGTTCCCAAAATCATGAGAATGCCAATAACTAGCCTAAAGTAGGTCGTAGGCGGACAATGAAAACACATTACCAAATAACATGCCAAACAATTTGGAATGGACGTATTTCCTCATTTGAGTGACATGAGATTCAGACTTATGACCGTGAGCAATAAAAAAAAAGAATGGAAAACGGAAAACAAGACGGAGAAAATGGTTCTGTTTCCAAAATTGGTGAAATCTCAAATTCTAAATTGGATTTGACAAAAAAACTACGTACCTCCTCCACCACTGCCGGTGTGATCGGATTGAGACAATTTACTGGAGAAACTGAATCGGCGCAATTTCTTATGATTTTTGGAACCCAATTCTTTGACTTTACTTAAAAGAGATTTGCCTGGAGAGGTTCCACTGCCAGTTGAACCAGCAGCGCTCAACGGCGGAAGTGGAAGAAAGCCATCGGCTTCAATTGAATCCTCCTCCAGGCCAACACCACAATCTCCCTCTGTTTGATTTCTATTCTTCTTCCGACCCTTCATTGGATTGGTGAAGCGAGCTGGGCTCCTGGGACTTCCGCCGCTATTTCTCCCAGGTGAAAGTGTAGAAGATGAAGTCTGAGACATTTGTAATGTTGGTCCTTCGGATGGTTCCTATAAAATCAAACAAAATATATTTTTGTTTAGAATTTTGGACATAGATACATATTTTCCAGTTATTTATCCGCAGTTTCCAATTTCCAAGAAATTTTTTTTTTATAGAAATGAATCTCATCTGTAGAGCACTTCTACTCGAATGTTATTGGGAAAGGTATTAAAATCTTGAATTTCTAGGCTAATTAGACAGAGTACCTGAATATGAAGCTAATATTTAAACCAAAAAAATAGGGAAGCCTTCATTGAGTGAGATGGCTAGGCTACTCAGATCATGAAATTGGACAGGAAAGGACATTGGACGTGTCCTGCCCGTTTATTTCTATGTCTCTTGGAATATCACAATAAGTGAAGCCATGATGGGAGTTTTGTCAGGTTTTCCTTTCTCTCTAAGCCTCTCCATAACTCCCACCGGGCCAAGGCCCAAGTCGGAGACCTGGAGAAGAAGCGCTTTATGAGATTTCCTAGACAATCGACTCATTTTTCTTTATCTTATTCTCTCGACTTGGAAAAAAAGGCTATAGCTTCTTCCCTTAAGCTCCCGGCTTCTTCATTCGGTCCGTTGGGTATCCTCACTCGCACTCCTTTCTCCAGAAAAAAAAACAATTTCCAGCCCAAGAATCATCCGCTAACACACGGGTCGAAGAGATGAAAGTGAAGACGTGAGTTCGACGAGGCCATAGGCACCACACACTACCCATCACAAAATTCCCATTCCAGTTTTACTTTCCAATACTAACAAATATTATGCCAAAAAATGCCTTCCTTTTTATGCCTCACTGCTCTACTGCCTCCATTTCATTCCAATTTCCCAATAAAATTTTGAACTTATTCATAAATAAAGCCTTTTCAAGCTTAGACATTAGACAAGCATTAGGCCTCCCTGCAAGTGTCGGCAGTGAGTCACGACGCTAGTCCGGGAAACGGAGTCTTATCGCAACTTTGCAAAAATACTCAAGCATGGTAAGCTATTCCGCGAAATATTTTCAAAAGTGTGGGTTTGCTTAAGGGTACGTTACTCATTTTGGATTCACGAGAGCACACCGTTGGTGCCTTGTGGTATGTCACTTCCTTCTGAAAATCATAATATAAATATCAATCTTCGGAATATTGGGATTAGGTTGTAGCGTGGCTGTTCTGATGGCTAGCTGTTGTAAGAAGCGTATTCTAAGCAGAAGCCTACGTGGGATCCATAACAAAATGCCACCCTCACTTTCATATTTTCCATACCTATAAGTTAACGTATATGAATTTCCTTGGTGAGAGGAAAGAGCATGAATTGAATTTAAAAATGTTCGAAGAAAGTTGCAAACAAATGAAACAGAATTTGCATAAGGACGAACAAGAGTCGCCATTCACAATTCAAGGGCTCTTTCAACATTGCTAGCTCTGAACAAAATTCGGTCGACACCTTTCTACTGACTTCAGAGAACAAATTTTTCCCCGAATTTCATAGGCCACATAATTAATTAATGCGAATCACGCGTTCCCACAATTTGAACTTTCAACGTAAAGAATTAACTAAATACTGCAAGGTATAAGCTTTAACACCGAATAAGTTAACTGTGATGTCTACTTACAATAATCGTTTCATACTTGAGATGAAGCGTTTCAAACGGAAGTAGGAACGGAATTTGTTACGAGATAACCCTTTACCCCGTTGTGTAGATACGATCGGCTTCATTTATATTCACAATTCAAGGGCTCTTTCAACATTGCTAGCTCTGAACAAAATTCGGTCGACACCTTTCTACTGACTTCAGAGAACAAATTTTTCCCCGAATTTCATAGGCCACATAATTAATTTATGCGAATCACGCGTTCCTACAATTTGAACTTTCGACGTAAAGAATTAACTAAATACTGCAAGGTATAAGCTTTAACACCGAATAAGTTAATTGAGATGTCTACTTACAATAATCGTTTCATACTTGAGATGAAGCGTTTCAAACGGAAGTAGGAACGGAATTTGTTGCGAGATAACCCTTTACCCCGTTGTGTAGATACGATCGGCTTCATTTAAATCTTTAGGTAATCAGTCATTAGTTTTGTGTTTACTTTTCGCAAAGCATAAAGCAACATGTTCTCACGAAGCCTCAAGGAAAAAGATCAGAGTGCATCACCCTTCACTTTCTCCACTCTTAAACTTGCACCTCCGAAATTCAGTATTCTACACAGATCCTTCTCCCTCCCTAGTAGGATCCAGGGAAATGCCTTGATGCCCGGATTGATGATGATGGAATGAAAGGGTGTAGGCGGGTAAGATTTTAGAAGGCTGGGAGGGTTCCTGACTCTATTTGCTTAAAGAGGATATTCATCTTGTCTAAACTGTAATTTTAACTTTCCCCCCTCTGCTCTCTCAACATGGAGTCTATCATTTGTTTCCTTTCCTCACACTCCCCCTAAAGAAACTTTCCCATCATCCCCTTGTCAAGCATTTCTTACAAAAAAGAGAAAGTAAGGGAGTAGGCAAACCTTTTCTCTCCCTTCCTTTCCAAGGATGGAATACAAATCAGAACCTTCTCGTCTCCTCAGCCTCAGACGCCCTTTACCATCCGTTGCTACCGTTGTAGTGGCCGATGCAGAGCCCAGCAAAAGAAATGAGGATGATAAACCCCTGCTTCTTCTAGGCTCATTCGACGAAGACAGTGACAGAGAGGACAAACTGTCAGAATCTGAAGCCATTTCTTCAATGTCCATTTCAGTAGTTGATGACATTCCTGGGTTGTCGCTACCTAGACGTCTTAGCGACGAATTTTTAGAATTTTGAATCTGTGCCGAGTCAGGAGTTGGCTTAATCAGACTTCCATCTTCAGTCCGTCTCAACTGACCACTAACTAAATCAAGCGTCACATTCTCCAAATCAGTTCGACTAAACTTTCTTCTTCCTCCTGGAAGGATACTCGAGAAAATATGTAAATTAGGTCCACTCTTAGCTCCCCTTCGTGCAGCAAAGGGTGAGTTACTAGGAGAGTTTGTATTTGAATTCGGACTTTTCAAACTTCCAACTTTGTTCTTCCCTTTCTTCAAGCGGAAGGAACGAAAAAAGTTTACTGTTGAACTTTGAGATGAGGAAAGGTGGTGAAGCTGCGGCGGTGCTCGTGGAGGTAAATTCTCAATGGCTGAATTCGCTTCAGCCGGCTTTCGGGCAAACACGCTTTCAACTCCACCGCTATTACTTCTTAAACTATCAACTTTTTTAATTTTAGAAGTCTTCCGATCTACAGTACTGAACGGCCGTCGAAAGAACTTCCATTTCGAACTTGACTTTTTTTTTGAACGAGCAGGGTGAATTTCTTCGGGATTTGGAAGCATTCTATCTTCATTGGAGGGGAACACGACCGGCTCAGTGTCAAAGTTCACTTTCTTCAATTTGACAAGTTTTGCTTTTTCGATTTCGTCATTTTGCAGATCCAAATCCACTAAGGATCCGCGATTAGACGTCGATGTTGTAGACACTAATTCATTCCAAAGCTTTTCCGGAAGAGATGCACTGCGCTCCTTCTTCTTTTCTTTAATCAATGAGCTCTCAGATCTCTCTCTTTTGTCCTGGGATTCGATGACCCTTGACCCACCCGTGTCACAATCACATTCACACTCCAAGCAAGAAGGGGAGGAGTTTCTGGAAACTGTTTCACTCATTGGCACATTTTCAGCACTTAGAGTACTAGTAAATTGATTTCTAATTCGCGAACGAGAAATTGTAGCGTAGCTCTTGTGTGTTCCACGACTTTTCGTACCATTCTGAGCCTTTGCTACAAATGCAGTCATAGACATTTTCCTGAATGAGGAGTCATCAGTAGTTGTGGTGGTAGCTGTGATGTCATTCAAATTGACTTCTCGTCGTTCAGCTCGCGCTGGTTTCATTGATAAGGAGAACATCGAGCCCTTGCTATGATTCACTACCCCAATTTCTACTTTTCGATTGTTATTCTTGTCATTCAAGTCCCACAGTGATGAAGTCGTATTTCCGGAGTTTCGTTGAAATGGGAACATGCAGCGGAGATTATTTTTCGTACCCATCGGGTCCTTCTTCCTCTTTTCAGATCGGTTCTCTTGCCGTTGCCGAAGGGCAGAAGAAGGGTCCCAAAGTCCTCCTCCATCATCAAACTTCTCGTCTGCTGGCAGTTCTTCTAAAGGATCAAATTCATCAGACATCTCAATCTGACTGTACTTGGACACGAGTGGCGGTGGATTCTTCATATTGACACGCCGTCCACGTAGTAAATCGAGCAGGAGAAGTGAATTCCCAAGGCCTGAATTTGAGCCAGTAAGTGGAGCGGGGTAGTGGTAATGTTCGGGCGATGGCAGTGGGCGATCAGTACGCATAACGAGATCCGCTTTACTGTCATTTATCATCTCCGTTTATAACACACTAACAACTAAACTAGATTTCCGTTTTTAGAAGAAAAGAGCAGAAAATCAAAATGGAGAACGTTAGAACTGGGTTACGGAAAGAAGAATAGGAAAATCCGGAACGATTTTTTCCTCATCCACATCCTCCATCAACTCAACTCTCAGTATCCTAATCGTTAAGTCGGCAGAAAATTGAAGATTTTTTTTTCATAATACTCCTGTCACTCAACTCAACTTACTTTCTATCGTTAAAAAGAAGAAAGAAAAACTGGAAATTCCAGAAGAAATAAAAATCAAGTCACAAGAGTCGACAGAGCACTTGAGGACCCAATTCTCTGGGGTCCCTTAAAATGTGCCACAGCCACGGCAGCTCTTTTAGTAATTTCTCAACTGTCACCTCGACAAGTCCAGATTAAAACGCCGTCGTTGGCAGCAGTAGCACAATTTCATAGATTCCATCCGGAATTTCCGTCGGAACTTTCAAAAACAGAACTATTGCCATTGCCCCTTTCCAAAACTAGTCTTTCGCAATCCAATTATTCTTGAATACTATGTCAAAAACCTGAATCTTCACTTTGTCAAATTGGAGCCATGTCAATAGGCTCAAGATACAATTGAAACTGCCATGGAAGTCAAAGAATTTAAAGGGGGTCATTCCCAGAGCCTAATTTTCTTCAAGTGACAGAAAGGGCGTTGGGGGTAAAGACTGTATATTTTTCAGGTTAATTGTAAGAGGACACGCTTAAAGATCATTGATACGAGGTTAAGGATCTCCTCCTTTTTAAAGACAAACGTACACGAGACGAAACAAATCTAGAAATCTTTCATGGTTTATCCACATTTGGGTTAGAAGAAGAAGGAAAAATAACAATGGTCTAATGACAATTCCTTCCTAAATCCATTATGTACAAGCTGAAAACAAATAATTGTAAAACAATGGAGGCTACAGCAGGCTGCCTGCGCCTAGAGATTTTAGTTCCACTCGGCTGGAGTCCTTCCTGAGACTTGTCGTTAGCCTTTGCCAATCAACGGAAATTACTTTTCTGTACGTTACGAAACGCTAGAAATCACTTTGCATCCTAATTTACTACACAATTTATTCAATGGCGAACCACACAGACCGAGATCCCCAAAATGTTGTTGTATTCTTTATGATTTACAACTTCGCATATCAGAATTTTTTGCATTTTGATTTGGATCTTTTAAAAAACTCAGTCCACAAAAATTAGAATTGGATCAATCGACTAAAAACCGGCGTCTGTAGTGGTAAAGATTTACTTTAAAGCCTTAAACTCGTGACTCCGGGTACCTCGTGGAACCCAAAATGCATATTCAATGAAGCATCCCTCCAGAAAATCTAAAATGACTAATGAAAAGGCTGACAGAATCCGTCACAATTCATTTGAGACTTTTGCCACAGAGTTTTGACATTTCTCAATCTATGAATTATGAGTCAGAGACATGGCAGCGTAACAGCAGTCGAGATGTCTCAAATCAGCACGAACTCTTCCATATTCATAAAGTCTGAGCTGACAGAAGAATTACCAAAATTGTCTTAGAAATTTAAATTCATAAGAAAGTCTAAAATCTAAAACAGTGGGGGTCTACTCGCTTAAAGCTAGTCCTAATTTCCAGTAATAATATTTCAAAATACAGTAAATTCTTCCATTGGTGTAAAGACGAAGTGCAATTATTTCTAAATGTTCAACATAATATACCACAAACCAACACATATTTTATGACTCATCTTCTGCCCTACCCCTGCCCTAATTATAATTATGAATGAATGGCTTTTAAGTCTGAAACTAGAATCTCGGGCTTTATCATAAGATATTTCTGCCCTTGCTTACTAACTCCATTATTAGCAACTGCCTAGGTGCATGGATGACATTAGGCGGATTAGGTTCCATTTTACTTTTCGTAATAGGGTTAACAATAACAATAATCATCAAAAGACGTTGCTCTTTCAGCGTCTTCAAAACTTGAAGTCATTATTAAAAGCAAAAGGCTGAGGAAGACCCAATCCACATTTATCGCTTCTGTCACACCGTAAGCGGATTATGGAATGTCTTCCCACTTTACGCTTCCAATTTTCCAAAATGGCGACTTCTTTGAGCCACAACGTAATTATTATAAAGCCTTGGAGGGCTTTGCACCAACGTGCCAAGATTTTGCATTTTTGCTCCAGTTGCCGGGAATTTAATGAAACAGCAAATAACATTCCTCCATCCAATTGTACGGGACAGAAAAGAAGTACATTGGATATTGCAAATTCCGTGCTGATCACAATGGCAAATATCCCAAATTACATTAATTATTCATTATCAAGTGATTGGACGTTTAATGCCACTGTTGCAACTAACCGACTTCTCACAGTTGGACAATAATTAAAGTTTTATTGTTCTCCAGTTTTCAGCATACTTAAAAAATTCCAAACCCTAAACCCATGATTAAATGATTTACTCATCATCATCAAGCACAGCAAAAGGCTTCTCTTTTTACAAAGCGGATGCACAACTTCCGTTCCTCAACACGAAGATCCTTAAGCCACGAATGTAGGAGAACAACAGAAGCAGGCCCTACTCTTGGTTAGAATCATTAAAATTGCAATCACGCTTATTCTTAACTATATTTTTGAATTCGTTTTCCTGCATCCATGTTAGCATGTGCCAATGATTCATGGAATTTGTACATGTCGCAATATACTAGCCACATGGAACAAAATTAACCAGAAACATTACGAGTTTGTCTGAGAGATAACTACCGAAAGGGGTCAAAGGGTTACTTTTGCAAATGTTTAAAGCTAGTGCTCATAACAGGAACAAGCCACACGCCAGAATGCCAATCTTAAGTCTTAGGATTTGATTTCTCGTAAAGAAAATGCTTGGAATTGAAAATTTCTTCATGCCTCACCTGTTCATGTGAATTTTCAAAGGTAGATTCTGAATGGTAATTAGAGGAAGATGAAGTACGGCTACTTGAACTTTTCTCATTTGACGACTCCCTGGAGTTTCTCAATTCTCTCCAACTTCCTGAACTTCCCAGGCGGTCTTCTTCCGGCATGGCTGGAGAAAGAGACGAATGATTACTGCCCATTCCCTCCTCAGCACCTTTAACACCAGATGTTCTTGGCTTTGATGAATTAGAGGTCGAAGTTGATGATGATGACCTTTGCCCACTTCTCAGGATCTGTGAATCTGAGGTCGCTTCCTTTCCGTGTCCCCTATTCTCAGGATCCTCCTCTTCAGTAGGAGTCTCTATCGTGGCTGAAACGTAAAAGACAGAAGTACTGGCCGGTTCAGTTTTTGATCTTGTTTTAGCAGTTTTGATCGAATTGTCTTGAGTAGACACGTCCGTAGCTGAACTGGATGACAATGATAATGTTGTCTTCAACTCCTTCAGAATCTGGAAGAATGTCATTCCATTTGAGTGTGTCATTGCCTCATGGAGGGTGTTCTCTGGACTTATATTATTACAAGGCTTAATCGCTTCGCCCTCTTGTTCATTGATTTCCAAAACCAGCGCATTTTTCTTGGTACCTCTACGCTTTGTTTTTGATTGCCAAAACATATTTACGACTTTTTCATTCAGTCTTTTACGCAGTGTTCGGTTGTTGCACTAATTAAAAATATTCTTACTAATGTCAATGACTTAAGGTTCCTAAACCCTGTGTATCGTCATTGTTTAAAAAACGTTGAGGATAGTCTAACCTCTCAGAAAAATTAGAAGAATTGAACAATTTCCATCAAAAAGTTGAAAATAACAAGGGATGCTTGGCTGTTCAAATACGAAGAAAACAGCCACCTTCAACGACACTTCAAGAACGGATTTGTCACTTTGTTTTTTTCATTCCGCTGAAAAAGAAAACATATTATTGACGGACGAAGTGATTCGTTCGGATTTCGAATTTATGTCTTGTCAACAACGTCTTATGTCATCCATCACAATAATTTGTACTCACTAACTCACAAACACGAGAACAAAAACGAAAACAATCAATCCTTGAGAAAATAGCTTTATGAGATGAACGATTTCAAACAACACTGGTCCAGGTTCCTGGATGTTACTTTTCCAGCTACAAAGATTCAATTCCGGCTCAAAGTCTGCAGGCTCTGAATCAATACTAAATCCTGATTTTTGTAAATAAATGACCCAATGACACTTATCACACAATGAAGCTCCCAATTACGCTAACTTTTGGTTCCCACACAACTCGAACAAAAGAGAGTGTAGCAGGGACCATTTCCTCTCAAACAATAGAATTCCCTTTAATCTTTGTCTGACTTGAACCATTTTCGCTATAAAGCGCCGTCTTCCTTCCGTATTCCTACAACAGCCTAGAATCACGAACAAGAAAGAACAGACAGATTTAGCGTAATTTCATGCTCCATTGGAGAAATGCTATAAGGGAAGTCAGAGCTTAAGTTAATCAGCATAAGCCTTGGGTTCTGAGTAAATCAATCATTACAACAATCATTAGCACTTCTTCGTTTCTAAGCACCACCCTTAGGGGTGGGGATTCCGAAACTCAGCATCACAAGGTTTCTATGTGACAAGTCTCAGCATTTTAATTAATACACCAAGATCCTTTGTTTATTATCCCAGCAGCATACAGCATAGAAAGAGGAATCAAAATTAATGGTTCTGTTACATAATCCCAGGAAAGATCGCATTTGTTTGTTTAAAGACGCAGCTCATGTGCACTCTGATCCCAAGATCACCACCTAATTACTCACAACGCATCAGCACAGCATCCATGGCAGTTTTAACTTCAGCTATAGCTTCAGTTAAAGACGCAGGAAATGCTCTAAAGCCCCAAACCCCATCAAAACAAATATCCTTCATCAACCCATAACCTTTTATCACTAAAAAGGCCAGAGGGAGCCAACCAAAAAAGGGAGGTCATATTTATTTTCTAACAAGCGCTTTAGTCCAAACCCTTTTGTAGATTTTAGTACTTGCTTTGAGATTCTACTTTGAGAAGCCGTTGAAGCGGTTAAAGCCCAAGCGCTGCTACTAAACACATGGACCTGGGAGCAACGACTTCCAAGTAGACAAAAGTAAACAATACTGTCAAAAATGGTGAAACATGTTCAACTCACCTGAAGCATATTTCTAGATTCCGTAAAGTAAACTTATCACAATTACAACACAATTCTTATAGAATATTTGTGGTGAGAATTGGCTCTGAAGATGATTGATGGAGCAGCTTATGGGAAACTCACTGCAACGAATCCATCATTCATCCTACAACACACTCGGCTCATTATATGGGATTTGGAAAATCGAATAATTTGATAGTGCAAATTACTTTTTAATAATTAATCCAATAAAATTTGGACTTATTTTTGACGATTCCAACAAATGAAGGAGCGAAGCTTGTATATGAATATAAATCTTGTTCATTTAATAGATTCTCTATCCGTAGAAGCATTGTGTGCAAATTAGTCTCTTCAAACTCTTTCGCGTGACTACTAAAACTACCTGATCTGTTTTCCCAAATTCCAAAATTCCAACTACTAGCTAAACTAGCACACTAAATGGGAAAATACATACTCCTGGCTTCAATTCAACATCATTATCGCATCAGCAATATTCTCAAGAACCATTAACTCTCGGCAGAAATTGCGAGTATTAAAAAAAATCTCAAGGCCGGCCAGTTAATTGGCGTGAACGTGCAAGAAACCTTCACTGCGTGATGTGATTTTCTGTCAACGTCCATCTTCAATGGAGTCTATCACGCTAATTATGTCCAGTAGCCTTGACATTGACAATAGAATTCAAACAATGACATCGTGAGTGACGGTCAGGCATGACGTAACACATTCAGTTGTCACTCCCCGATTCTGGACAATTCATCATGTAATCTTGGTGAAACAATGGGACGATGAAAGATAAAAAACGGAAGCGCCAGTGAACTGAACTTGAAATTATTGGAATTCTCTAATAGTCCATTTCTAAAATATAGCATAACGAATAAATAGTAAGCGATTCCCCTGTTGTGCTGAAATGGATACGAAGTCAGTGGGAGTGTGGACAGAAGAAAGAGGCTTTAGATCTTTTCATTAGCATCTTTCAGTAGGAAAATATTAATTAAAATGATGATTTTAACCACCAGGGGGAAGGAAGAATTTTGAGCTACAATCAGTTGAAAATGGTGCTGAATGAATTATAAACCCCAAATTCTACTGGTTCACGGATTTTCCAGTTTGGCTTCCGGTGGATCTAAAATTTGCATCACAAGCTCCAACCGCTTTTAATAACGGAACAAGGAAACCACATTTCGGGTGACTAGGAAATTACCCAACCCTTCACCTCTGCCGAAATCATGAATTTCAACCCATCGTCAACCAATCATAGGCAGTGAAAGCTTCCTTCATGTTAACAACCACGATCTGACGCCTGCTTTACTCGAATCCTCACGCTTGCAAAACACGTCGTTGTGTTACTTTAAAGGGATATGTAAAATAAAACATGGTTTTGCAATTTGTAAGAGACGAATTCGAAATTAAAAATAGTGATTAAGAATAAAAACTTTTAATTACGTTTGGCTTTAGGAAGTTCGCTACCAGGTTGAAAAATCCCATCCTTTGAATTTTGATAATATAATTGTGATCCATAAAACCGTGAAAATGAGTGTGTTCCGATTCTTTTTTTAGACAACTGAATTTTTAAGTTTACTTTAAATCTGCACTTGAATTTATGGCTGATGAATCACCACAGATTAACTGAGACTTTAAATTGGATCCTATTGTGAATTCTTGTGAAATCCTATCAAAGCTTCTCTTTAAATAATACTGGAAATTAGATGTGAATAATTAAGTTGCAGTAAGTTTCGCCTTTGCTCCACAGCAGGTTACCAAAACTTTAGCACCACGTAAAACTAAGCAGACAGGCTGGAATTACAGGTGAATATAATGCAAAAACAGAAAGCAAAATACATAATGGCTGTCTGTTGGGGCTGGAGAAATACGAGTATGGTGGCCTACTTAACTGCGCTCACCCACCACCACAACAGCGTCAAGTCGAAGGGATGCGTCAACTTTCCAGCATTCAGCGTCATCCAAATTCCCCTAGCTCTGCTACTCCTGACCTACCTGATGGCGCCGAAACCAAGAATGCACTGTTTGTGTAGTAATTAAAGATCAATATTGTTATCATATTCAGGTTAACAAAATGAAACAATTAAAATGCTTACACGTATAAAATTTCACGAACTCAGAATATAATGGTCTATTTCCCGTATATAATAATTGACTAAAAGACCCTACTTTTATTAAATCTTTGGAGATGAATGAGGGATACGACGCCATAACTTTAGGAAACCCAGAATGCTTCCCCACCAGATATCCCATTCTGAGGAAACCGTGTAACACGGCCTACCTGTAATACCACTTGTTTGTAAATTCTCAACTGAAATTGTAAGTGAAGTGTAAGTGGTGTTCAAAAGTGTTTCAAGGCTGGTATCTGCCCCTATTTAGGTTAGAAAGAATCTCATGAACCTCAATCTAGGTCAAGAAATTGGTCATGGTTTCTGTGTGTCAGACTTCAGAAACCCTTGTTGTCTACCTTTTCCTCCACCCAAAAAATAATAGGTGTTGTGGACTCAACTTCAAAGTGGAGCTTCTTCCATACTGAAGCGTGTATCGCTGTTTGCAAATTTCTCAGTTGCCTGCCTCAACTTGGGAGTTGATGACCTCCAAAGCGTTTTTGCAAACTTTTTTGCACTAGCCATGTATCTCAAAGCCAAGTAAAGTTAAGTTTTGTTCCTGAAAGACTCTTCCATTCCATCCATCCCAACCTGTTGTTGAAGCTTGATGATCAACTCCGCCTCAAATACCCGCCCCTTGACCTTCCAACATCCCTAGCTGTTTTAAAAAACGAAAAAAGACCAGGATGGAGAAGAAGAGTTCATCTCCCTGACTCCGAATGACATTTCTGTAGCATTTACATCCAGACTGGAAGAGTCTACCAACGAAGTTACATTAGTCAGTAGCAGAATAACTGGCTTACTAATACCAGTCATTACACATCACACTTACACAATCCTAAATAACCTCACGTTATCCTGATTAACAGGAGGAACAAAAAAATAATAGTTGGCAGCCTAATTCCTAACATGACGGCTGATTTGATCAATAATTTTTTCCCATAACAAAATCATCGCCTGACATTACAAGAATTTCAAAAAAGAACTCCGAAGATTCTACTAGAATATTTGTTTTCGAAATCTGTCTCGTAGTATTATTTGCATTCTCAAAAGCGATTAGGAATTAATTAAAAGTTGGATTTTTATATTAAATTCCAAATGTTTCTTAATATAGACAAACTGACATCTCTAGAGGAGCAAGCGCAAGAGAAAGTTGTGAGTGAGAGAGATGTTTTGCATACTGTCCGGTCGCATCACACTAAAGTTGTAAAGTAACTTTCTCCAGGCCCAATCACAGCATTCTAGTTGACCTTCAGCCTCGCTTCAGCGCAGATAGCATTTATTAGTCCCAGTGAAGTCCTCTAAATGTGTGCGTATCACTTTCCTACTGGTATAGCTACATTACCAAGAAGGAAAAGTATAAGGTAGGTCGAAGATGGAGGGGAGATTAGACATGAGTGAAGGGGAAGGAAGAGAAAAGTATCGGGTGAGAATTGTTCAGGGTCAGTGCCTGACCTAGTTTCCTCTTTCCAGCCCTCCCAAGGTTCTCACCGCCTTTCCCTGTCCCGAATTCCACTCACACAAGGTTAGTCTCCAAACCCTAACTAACATGCAAGGTTAACCAGACACGCGTCACAATACCCGTCTCCCCTCTCCCCCTTCCTTTCCCACGTTACGCTGGGAAATAAGTTTTATAAAATTGTATTCCATCATTCACTTAACCTCAACCTACCCGAACGCCCCTCAACGCTTCGATGAGAATTAATAAGTTCAGGTGAATGTTTTTTTTTAAATATTCAAATGAAAGGAGAGGTGCCTAAATTCCACCATAAAAAAAAACACTTAAAGAAAATTAAAATTGAATAGTTTTAGAAGAACTGCACAATTATTGTCTAAAATTTAATAATTTCTAAAAATATTTGTTTTCTGAAATATTATTTTCAGTTGATTTTTTGCATAAATAAAACAAAACGTGGATATCAATTCTGAGATTTGCAATTTCCAGACATTTGAATCCAACTACCAGATATTTGCGCATGCTGGATAATAATATTAAATTAGACGAGTCGTGTTATTAAAGCCTCCCGAGCGAACTATATCCCCTCCAGCAGAACCACAATTGCGTGTTTTTTTTAACTGCGTTTTTTTATAATCACTCCTGGACTGAGCCATCTTTTTGCAATTTTTTGCGAGAGCTATCCTTTTGCAATTTTCACAAGGCTTTTGATTGGACGTGCAATGAGCTCATAGCAAGTTGAGGCAGAACAAAAGTCTACTGAGCATGGGGACGAGCGAGCAGTGGTGGAATCGTGAAAATTGTGTTAATAAAAGACTGTTCCAGCCTAGATCGACTCTTCTGCCACCCTTCCTCCTGGATGAACCAGAGAGTTAAACTTTCCCAGCGTCTCTGACCTCGACTGAAAGAAATAATAGATCCTCCTCTGACCTTGGCAAAAAATTGGCAATGCCAAGGATTGGCGCATGGAGAGATCCACACACACCGTCCTTGTCCCTGATCTAGCACTACCAGCTAGAACGACCCTCACCTAAAGGACGCGTTGCCTTGGATTCATTGCCACGGCCAAGGGCAGCAACTGACCTCCACCTATTCTGAACACGAGGACGCAGCTCCTGACTCCAGGTGACCTTCGTATCTTTTCTTCACATTCAAATCCAGTCACAACTTTAGCCTGCACACGCATGACCCATTTAAACCCAACTTTCTAACACAACACAGCTTATAACCTGCTACTTGCAGTTTCTCCCGATTTCTCTCTCGAACAGCATAACCTTCCATAAAAGCACATTACACAAACAGTTTTTGCAAAATAAAATCAAACTACATTTTAATATTTTCACAATACCTTATTAATTGACAAAAAAAACCTATCCCGCAAATTCCAACGGGTATCAATGTCTTAGAGGACATGCATTTTTATCTTGTTCTTTAATTTGTATGGTGATTCTAGCAAAATCTACTCTACGAAAGCTAATTGCCGAACTGAATTTCTTGAAATTTAAATTAATTTAAAAATTAACACGAATAAAAAATCAGAATTCTGTGATTTATCAATAAAACGTATTTCGGTGTCCGTCCTGTTCTGAAACAAGTCATATAAGTAACAAGCAACCAGTTTAGCACATCTTCCAGCTGCATTCTGCAAGCAAAAAGCGTTACTATTTCCTTGCCCTCCTATTTAACCCTTCGTGACTCAATTAAACAGGATGTATTGAGTAAAATTTAAAATCGAATTGGTATTTTCTAGATGCTCTGTTCCTTCTTTTGCTCGCAGTTTCTTCCTCTCTCCCTTTGTAAAGTCTAAATTAAATTATCCATTCTCCTAAAAAAACCATAAACCCATTTCCTTGGTCATTGAAAATTCTACTGAAGTCTTCTCTCTAATGTGCAAAGAATTGATCCGCTTCGAAAGTCTTTCGAGGAGAAAGCTATGGCTATGGCATAGAAAGAAGGCAAATCCACCAGCCAGTATTATTGAACGGAACGAGTCCATTCCAGCGTTATTCTCTTGCTTTTCCCTTTGTAAACTTCCACTCGAAACCCATTTAGAATCGGATTTTGTCCATTTTTCATGAAGACAAACTGATTCTTCTTTTTCGCCTTTTCCTATAACCAGGAATCCAAATACGAATACTTCCAGGGAAGAAAAAAAAAAGGAAGGATTGGTAACCCCAGATCTTGGAAAAGAAACGTTTTTCTAGCACCAAAAATAGGAAAGAACTCCAATCTACCCTTTAACCCGCCTCCTGCCTCTACTGTCATTTATTCAATTCAATAATAAAAATGTCCTCCAGTGCTCCTCTTAAGGAGACAGAAAATCCGGATTTCTTCCTAACCCACTCTACTTCCACTTGACCGAAAAAAAGGTTAAAGTATGGGAAAAGTGGAAAGATTTTTTATTTTCAGGAATCAGGGGAAAATGCACATTAATAAAGTTAAGTCCCGCAGCGAGCCCTATACTTCACTCAGCATTTTGAGAACGAAAAATGAGGTTTTCAAATTGACTTTCGTACAAATCTCGGCTTGCAGAGAACCGAGGATTGGACAAGTTTACGAAGCGGCCAGTGACTCCTAGAGTGACCCTCCTTCGAAATAAGGCAGAGTTGAAGCATTACCCTTATATGCCCCGTCCTAGTCGACTTGAAGGCATTTTATTGTAAGTTGTATCATCTAATGAGCCAGTCTGACAGCTAATTAACCGCTAATAAATATTAATAAATCCTGTACTTACCGTTTCATGCTCCTGCGCAATTCTCTCTTTTCGTTTTTGCAGTTCTTCGTATTTCAACTGTAAAATAAAATATATACGACTGTCAGTAACAAATTGAACAAGCATATATCTGATACATTCCAAGCTCGACCAAAGTCGTAATTGTGGCACTTTCAACTAAAGAGTATGTGAGGCAGCTATAAAGACTACGAATCATGTTGAAGGAAGTCGATTTAGGTTAAATTAGGCACGCTGTGGCGCTAGCCGTAGAGCATCATGCTGTTGCGCTGCTCGGAACTGCGAAATCAGGCATATTCATTGCACTTTTGTCAAAACAATGTTATAGAATTAGCGCTAAAAATTAAATTTGATAAGTATAAGTTAACTTTAATTGGAAAAATCTTTTGAATGAGGGGTACACTTTTGCAAGTGTAAAAATTTAATGAACACAATTCTAGCCCTTTGATTACCAAAATAGGTTCTTACCCTATTGATTGTTTCGATGATTCTCTCGTTGGACGGAAGTGAGGACATGATTGTAGTAGCTGAATAATCCTGAATAAAAACAAAACAAAAAAAGAACAGTTAATCCAAACCTCCACGCTTCTGCTACAAAAGTCCCTGGAGAAACATAAATTCTACAGAAACGCTTTGATCTATAACCTTTTCCGGAAGTTCTGACACGCAGAGAATGTTCTCCATACTAATTTAACCTTTCTCCCTATAATAAATTGTCTAATTACTTTCACGCACTCTTATTACACAGAGTAAGGACCACACGAGATGAGAGGGGGAATCTCTCTACCTTATTCGTCATCACAAAAAAAATCAAAAGCTTCAGACATAATTACTTCTAACTACGAGGAAACACAATTGACTAATTCCCTTTCATTTATGAACCCATTGTCTCTTGTCTTTTACAATCACCTTTCTTTACCAATTACAAACACTTCTATTCATTCCAATTTCATGTCATCTCAAACATTTATAAAATGGAAATGAGAGGTATTAGCAATTCAAGTAATTACTCAGAGAAATAATTATTGGAATCTCATATTAGCATACAAAAACTGACAAAATCATGAAATTAAGAACAGAATTAACTGAAACTTCCACGGCTGCAATAGCAGTAAGCAATAGTAATAAAAGTAATTCCGAAAGTCCATTAATAATTATGACTCACTCGTATTACTAATATCTTTCCATTTAGAACTTTAATGCCGTATTCTGAAGCTAACTGCTGACTCATGGAATTACAATGAAGAAAATTTCCTTTCGATTAATACTTCATGAGTTTTACCATCTCCATTATTAGGTTATTTGAGATTTGGTGTCACCAAATTCTTGGGTAACCTCACCTCATATTCGCCATTTATTCGAGACTTAATTGTAAAGGAAAAGCTTGTTCCAGCCACCCAAAGCTTGTTTTGAGAATTTACCTGGATATCATTTGATGATCGTGGAACACTGTATTCATCCTGTGATCGCTGCTGAGTAGTACTAAGTTGATTTCCTGTGCCTGAAGGAAGAGGTCTTGGTTTAGTCAGCACAGTATTCCTTCTAGCACTTCCCTCAACACGAAGTCCTTGGATTCGAAGCGTTCTAAAGAGTCTTCCCAATCCTAGTCTTCGACTCAGTTTAGAAAGGTTAGCCAGCGTTCGACATCCATTTGAACTCTGTGATGATGGTGATGATGGGAAAGATAAAACTTTTGGTCCATTTCCTCCTCCAGTAGCAGTTGCTGCAAATGAAAGCAACGAAAAAAAGTTAGGGAGAAAATGAGAGGAAAAGTAATTTGAGTAATTTCACGTTTCAAGTTTCTTTTTCACAGTGCGGGTGCGGACCAACCAGAAGACAAAAAAAACGTTGAAGCACGAAGAAAAGTAGATAAAAGCGATTCAAGCGATTCATGGAAGAGAAAACTAACTTTAGGCGTCCTATCTCAACGCACATACAATTGGACGTGTCCAATTACAACATCCACAGAAAATGCCATGGTTCCAGCACATGCAGTACCTCCGACTGCCTTGAACAAATCAATGTACGCAAAGGAGATAGAGATAATTGGATTGAGACTTTTAGGTTTTGCAATTCATGTCAATACAAAAAAACATGTCTTCATGGATTTTCACCTAAAAACGTCCTGGTTTCCGTGTTTGCAAAAGAAAGCAAACAAGTGGAACTATTCCACACCTTTACCGTTTTCCAGAAAATATAATATGAAAAAGAGAAAGTTGATGGTAGTAGAGGGAGACCGTAAAACGATAACTGTGAATTGCGAAAACATGTTGATGGGCCCCAAGGTGCTCATAGTCATTCAACCAGAAAATCCAACTTATGAAAAACTGCACAAGTCCTCCTCTTTTTTATTTTTCTCCCCGGTTCCCATCGACATCAAAGCAACCTTTTAACCTATTTCACCAAAACTGGGAAAATATTATAATTCGAAACCACCACTATCAACTCACAATAGCACCTACTTTTTGTAAAATAAAAAGTGAAATTCCAACACCGACACTCCAAGGCAAGGGTGCAAAATGAGAAATCCTTCTTATGGATCTCCACAATCACGGTTGGAAAAATCCAATTAAAGGTAATTGCAAAATCGATCTGCCTTCAAAACTTCGGGTCGCGTTCAAGAGTAACACGTATTGTGGTAAGAAAATTTGGAAACTACAGAGAGATTTATAAAGCGTGTACGACTTTATCCGCTGCCTTCAATCAGTTCGGTTTTCTAAGAAACTTTTTTTTCTTTGTAGATTTTACGATCTAGAACAATTGGTATAACAACAAAGTCTCCAGATTGCGCGCGGACGCAGGAATTTCTTAAGGGAGGGGCGGAACTTAGGTGAGCTTAGGTTAGTTTAGGAGAGTCAGATGAGCTTAGGTTAGGGTGGCTTAGCCAGTTTAGTTTAGTTAGTCTTTTTAAAAGAAATTTAAAAGAAATTTTTAAGTATTTCTGAACGAAATGCACGGGAGACATGTACAAAATGCATTGCGTGGATAATGAAATCCATCGCGCCGTCAGGCGCGAAGAAATTTTTTAGTTTTGCGGCTAAAATTCTTAAACATCTAGTGTAAAGTGCTCGGTCAAGGGGGGAGGCTGGAGCCCCCCTGCGCCCCTCCCCTGCGTCCGGCACTGATTACCTCCGTGACTAGAAACCTAATTAAATCTGCCTGCGCCCCTCCCTTGCGTCCGCCACTGTTTGCACAAACAATTGTTTGTGCGAAGTCTCATGGGCGAAGACAATCTCATGTCCAATTGAGTTTTGCGTTTATCCGGCACAAATTCAACTTTTCAAGGGTTATAATTGAGGTCCCATGGAATCAATCTTACCCGGGTCAATTCAGATAAAAATTTAATATTCTTGGGTTCAAGACAAGTTGAGTTTGCAGTTTCTTTCTCCAAGTGAGGCTTTTAGTTGAATGAAACTTAATTTAAAAAATGTAAGGAACAAAAGTGTAACATTAATGGCTTTTGCATTCATAAAATTAAATAAAATTTGGGAAATTATGAAAAATCAAATTCACCAATATTATTTTCAAATATCTAATGAATATCAAAACTGAGTCGAAATATACAAGCAAACTGAAACAAGCAAGCAGGAATTCATTAGATTCCCTTGAGGGAGTAAAAGTGAAATGTGGAATTCAAATTCAACTGCTATCAGTTTTTTAGGCAAAAAATGGACGAAAAATCAAAAGAAATGCGTCTAATAAAATTTACTCAGTTTTAGATTTCAAAGCCTTTCTTTCCTTTCGTTTTCCTGAAATTGAATTAATTTTATTTGAAAAAGGGACATGGACTTGAGTTTCTCTTCTCTAGATCCATCCGTTCCCTTTGCTCAATTCGTGATGAAGCAGGAAGCTGGAAGACGAAGAAAGTTAGAGGAAAGTTAATTTTCTTTTTGCGAAAGTCCTGAAATGAATGGAGTTCATGTTTTAATGCTCTTTCAGGAGAGGCAGTTGGTAGTAGTGCAGAATTGTGCCGAGACTCGGCTGTTGCTACTGTACTAGGCGAATAATAAACCATTATTCCATAGAGACTAATCTTAAGTTAAACCTTTCCAGATTATGCACTCCCACTACCACTTTCACTACCCGCCTCCAAAATCTTATCACAAAAGGAACTTTACACAAGAGAGAGAGGAAAGCAGACTTAGAAAGTCTCATTGTCTTCATAAAGCAGCCCTTGTTTTCCAGCCTGTTGACGTCAACCGGAAGGAGGAAACGAGCCTCAAATACTTAAATATTACACAGAATGTATTACAGAGTTCCCTTCCTCTCTTTTTGAAAGAGAAAGGATTTGAATAGTAATCAGAGAACGGGAAGGAAATAGGATACACAGAGCCCTTTAGTCCAACTTAATTTCTTTCCAAGCTTACTAAACTTGAGCAATACTATAAAGACCTGCTATATATATTTATATAAGAAATGTAGAGGCAAAGGCTATAAGTTTATAAACTAAATGTTCAAAGTAATAAGGATTAGACACCACTTGAGAGCTTCAGATTTAGGAAACTTTGGTGAAGAATTAAAGTTGAGTCTTAGTGTTTCCTCTTCCTGGAAGAGAAAGTGAGAAAACAGGCCCACAAGGTTTATCACTTCAAAAAAAAACAGTTATTTTTGGAGGGATATAATGGAGACTAGACTTTGTGTCAAATTCCGCCCCGCTAAATATCAAAACATTTTAAGAGCATTTAAACCAAGGAAAACCTTAGGCGGATGTGGGATTTTCCTTTGCCTTGTATTATTTCCTCTGTCTGTCTGTCTGTCTGTCTGCAACAAAGGTGTTAAATAAATTTAATTTAGAAATTTCATTTGAACAAACAGATGAAGGTATTTATTATATAGACGGTGGTGGATGATCGTAAATTAAATCCAGTTTACAAAGTGGAAAATGAAACACAGTGAAAGTCCAGCTTAGGAGAGTGGCAGTGAAAAGACAATTAAATTCCGAAACAAAAGTACGAGCAGGAGATAAAAGACAAAGAGGCATGGAACGGAGACGAAATAGATTAGACAGTTGCACTATCTACAGTAAACCGCAAACAACAAAACTCGATTCGCGTTTAATAGCCCTGTGGTCAAGTAAGTACTTTCTAAACCATGGTAATTTAAAACTCGACATTAAACGCTACTCCAAATTTTATATTAAAAACGAACTCGAGAAATTCTACACTCCCGGCTCTTGAATTAGAAAAATTAACAACTGACGAACTCAGTTACGTTCCCTTGATTAAGAAGACATTGAAAGCAGAATCCCAATATCAGAATTAATAGTTTACGGAATTCGAGAGTGTCCAAGAGAAAGTGATAATTACTTGAGTAGTTTCTTATAATCTGGAAGAAATCGTAATTGGCGTCAAGTCCTGGCGGAAAGCAGTATTAAGAGAAATTAAAGAGAATACTTCTATTTGTTTGCCTTTCGCCATTGTTTTCCTTTTCCTTTGCTTTTCATTCTTTGTTCTATTTTCCTAATTTCCGTTATCCTAACACTTCTCATTTGATTTCCCAATCTCATTAATTTTACCCATGGTATGTACAACTTCCTCTTTCCCGACTCATGGAAGCTTAAATTTGATATGGGATGCTGCTACTTTTCCTGCCCTTTTGCTCCTTTCCCACTCCCTTGAAGTGGTACCATTGTCTAGGCTCTCGTCTGAGAAAGTCGTAAATTGGATGTTGATACACGAGGGATTTATTTGGTTGGTTCTTGATGATAATAAAGCATCAACAACACAAAGCCCAGCCAACCAACAACCCTATTCTCAAATGAGAAAATTCCAATTAAGAATTGAAGTCGGCCTAGCTTACCTTTTCTACCTTTTGCACAACGGCCAAGCTCCGACGATCCCACATTAACGTAAGTTGGCGTCGAATGGCTCGTAAGAAGACTGGCACTTCGATGGAGCGGCGTCATTGGTTCACTCCCACGGCTCACAATGTCCTCTTGGCCAACTGGTGATCCTCGTCCACTGTTCTCACATCCTAAACCACTGACACAGGAGAGGGATAACTTTGATTTTGACTTTCCCTTTGATCGAAAAGGAGAGGAAGAGCACCTGGTGATTCAAAAAAGAGAACAAAAGAAAGTTAAGCATACCTAAAAAATCCAGACAAAAGAAATTCCTTGTCACACAAAACTCGTAGCCCACATATTCAAAATCCGAACTTTCTCTTCGATTTGTGTGTCACGCAAAACCCTTTTGCCTATTCGAAAGTTCTGATAAAATATTCCTAACAACCGAAAAGGAAAAATTCACAAAGTCAAGCAAATCTGTTTCAAGCCTCAATAAGTCTCCCTCATGCCTCAATTCAGCTTTCTTCAAATCTTCACAAAATCCCAACTCGATGGAAAAACGTAAAGCTGTGGCTTAGCCTTACCTTTTTCTACTTATCCGAAAATAAAACAGAAAAGAATCATCCAAATCATCAGGCACTCATGATGATTCTCTCATTTGCCAGTATGTAAGCAGGAAGACAGTGAAAAGAAAAGAGAGAACAAGGGAACTAATCCATCCAATTTATTCTTAGCTCCGATATTTCTCATTTCCCCAAGGAAAGAAACCTAGAAACAAGTGAGTAAGAAGGATTGGTTCCTTTTTTTCTACTATCAATTTCCTCTACCCGGGAAAAGTCCCCGTTTAGGACCTAGAAGGCTTGCTTCTAAAGGAGCGAAAAAAGAAAGCACATTAAAGACTACCACTTTCTCTGTATAGCAATGGAAAGCAGAGAAAGGATTTCAAGTGGAAAGTCAAGAGTGCCTAGGAGTGTTGAAAGATAAAGGAAACGGAAAAATAAAAGGTGAAGATTCACCGACACTCAAACCTAAAGAATCAGAACACTGTCGTAATCATCGCCCACGAAACTACAATTCTTCTGCTAACAGGCGACAGCCTGTTAGCAGACCTTTCTTTCACCAAAAACAAATTAAGACGAAAAGCGGGAGAAAAGTCAAGTGCAGAATAAATTATTTTTTATTTAAAAAAGATCAACAAAAAATCACTGACAGAAGAATGAAAAAAAAAACAAGATTAGTCATACTGGTTGATTCCAACATCATATTTCCAACAACCAAAATTCGCATGTAGTTCGCATCAAAATCCTAACTAAACCTTTGTAAATTGTTTCCTATTTACCATTACAAAGAATGTCGGAATGAACATGGAACAAGAGTTATACGTGCGCAGGTAAGCAACTACGACAGAAGAAAGCGACGTGCCTTTCTTGCGTTTCTTCATTTAGCAGACACAGA
>JABASL010000083.1:0-31325 GCA_019775825.1 Neanura muscorum | reverse complement strand
ACTGGCACACAGATTATTTTACTTTTGGTGTATCCAACCCGTCCTAGGACGGGCTTGTTTGGCTAGTCGTTAATATGGAACATCCTGCGGGATAGGAAATGAAGCCTAAAAAAATCAATCCTCAAACTTAAAGAACGAATTAATTTAATCTTGTTTCTGAAATTGTCCACTTAACTTTGTGTGTATTTCTGATGGTGGTTTTTAGGCGACCTGTGTGACACAAACCCATTATCAAATTTCGTTTTGCTTTTTACGAGAAGTGTAAATAATACTTCAAAGGTCAAATTCAGTTTTTAAAAAAAAAACCATCTGGAAAATGAAATACGGCCTGATGGTGCATCTGTTTCGTTTAATTTCGAACCCAGGTTGTAAGTGGACTACTTTTTGCAGAAGGTTAAGTTATTAGTTTAATTTACCCAAGTGGTTCTTAGAATGGTTTCAAAATATAAATTGGCATTTCGAGAGAGAACTAAAAACGTTTGAAATTGGCATTAGCCAATGAAAAGGGCGGAAAAGACAATAGGGCTGGTCTACATCTCAATAACTGACATCAGTTCCAGAAGTTCCTCCATAATTGAGATAATTACAGGAAATCTCCGCGTCAGGTAAATTTCTCAGAGGCAGGCTACACGCTTCACAGAAGTCCAACCTCTTCTTTTAGGCTGCAGCACAATTGTGAGAATTGCTCCACTTAATTCAACTTTTTACTAATCAGTTGTTCTCCAAAGTGAAGAACAATTACTTCCCCGACCCACCATCTCCATTACAACAATTGACCAATTTTTCAACTTAAGCCCACCATCACAATTCACAAACGAGGGCTGTTAGGAATATTGTAAGCTAAGATACAAAAAAAAAACGTCCACCCTCGACCAGCACCCAGAACCTCTAAAAATCTCATTACAAAATCAGTTGATGCCCATTAATTACAAAAACTAACTTTTGAAATTTAAATCCTGATTTGAAAAGATAACAATTTAGATTCAAGGAATTGCTACTCTGAATTCGCCTCATGCTTCAACTACAAAACCAAGGGATCCGATTACTAGAGCCAAATCCTCAACGTAGTTCCTTACGGGCCTTACAGAGTTGCTAAAGATGAGAAACTGGATCTTTTCTAGGGAGTGGGGTGGATAAACAAGGCAGAAAGTGTAATAAGATTTTGTTAAAAGTCAAGTTCTACATGGAACATGGAAACTTTAGGAAAAAAGGCGATACAATACGAATTATAATTTGGAAGTGAACAATGGCAATGGCAGGAGACAAATTTGACTGTCTCGTTTTTCGTACTGTGCGTGATTAGTGACCCCACATTAATCATTGCCACTTTTAAAACTTATGATCTCGACGAAAAGTAGTTTTAACAAGACTTTTTAGGATTCTGTTAACGAACTCAGCATTTCTACTCTAGCTGGCTTCATTTTCAGCGTCAACAAATCACGATTTTTTGGCAAGGAAAAAATTCCTAAAGTTCAATCTAGACGCCATTGCAATTTTCAAAAAGTGACGATGTATACAACTTATTGTATACATTAGTGATCTGACAATGGGAATTAAATTTTAGGCATTACATTTTCCAAATCCATTTTTATTGCCCCATCCCCCATTTTCCCAGCACAGAACACATACTCCACATTTTAAAAAATAGGTCGAAAAATTCTGTCAGTTGTCGAATCGAGAGTTGCTAAGTTGGTCCAAATAGAAAAGCACAACTTACCTTAATTTCTACGACTGGCAAAAACAACAACTCCGTCAGTTGGCACTGCTTTCTCTTTCATTTTCCCATTTAGGTAAACACCGTAAGTAAGTTGGAGAGATTAGGCCCATTATTTCAGGTTCTGTCAGACTTCTTTTTGAAGTTCGGATTCAAAAAAAAGTATTATCAGTTCCAAAACAAACAGAAATAGTATGGGATACGAAGGGAACTCTCTCGGGGTACCAATTAAATTTTAGAACGGAAATCCTTCTAAAAACTTCAATGGTCACCGTAACGTAAATTGAAAACTTTGATTTATAAATCCAAGTTTAATTGTTCATTAGAACGGTTCTCTTACAGCTCAGAGCCAATCCCTTTTCTCATAAATCCATAACATTCACAAACTGCTTAGAGGAAAGCATGCCACATGCGATTTTAATGAGAAGGTAACTTTCAAACAAGTTGGACCAATCAGAGAAGAACCAGCTCTTAAAATTTGAAAAAAGAACAATGGATATACTACACTTCAAACCAACGAGAATTCCTCATCTTCATAACTTTCCAAGATGGATTCGACGTTTGTTTGATTTTAGAATGCAAATCATAGGTGTAGCTGAGGGTAAGCAAATAAAGGAAGAAGCCATTACTCTTTCCCATTTCATACACTGTGTGAAACTCCTAAAAATCACGACCAACTCGTTGGAAATTTCAACTTGGAATGCTAAAAGCACAAAGGTATTTTTTTTTAATTTTAACCTGTTCGGTAACAACGTTGCTCAGGAAGACTTCAAGAACGTTCTTACTTTTCCTTTGGAATTTGACATAGAAGCCACTAGCAATAAATGACACAACAGAGTGGGGTCAAACCAGAACCACTCAGCCCCAGAAGTACAATTAATTACTATCACTTAGCATTGTCAACGTCCTAAATTGTTTAATCTCACAAGACCCTGCTGAGAGCACATTACACGGAAACTTAGCCAAGCTGAGTACGTGGATCAATTTCTAAATCAACAATTTTAACAAGTACTTGGGGGGTACTTGGAACCAAATGTCGTAACAATTCGCCATAGAAAAATCCTTTGTTTTTCGTACTGATAAAACAACCAAGAAAGCGGTTTTAGCACGAAGAAAGCTTTTTTAGAACCAAGAAAGCTTTTTTAGAACGATAAAAGCTGTTTTAGAACGAAGAATGCTGTTTTAGAATAAAGAAAGCTGTTTTAGAACCAAGAAAGCTGTTTTAGAACTAAGCAAGCTGATTTAGAACCTACAAAGCTGTTTTAGAACAAAGAAAGCCGGTTTAGAACTCTACAAAGCTGTTTTAGAACGAAGAAAGCTGTTTTGGAAAGAAGAAAGCTGTTTTAGAACCTAGAAAGCTGTTTTAGAACCTAGAAAGCTGTTTTAGAACGAAGAAAGCTGTTTTAGAACCTAGAAAGCTATTTTAGAACCTAGAAAGCTGTTTTAGAACCTAGAAGGCTGTTTTAGAACCTAGAAAGCTGTTTTAGAACCTAGAAAGCTGTTTTAGAACCCAGAAAGCCGTTTTAGAACCAACTCCAACTTTCTCTCCAGAGTTTCAGCCCAATATTTGTTAATTTTAGTCCAGTGCGGAGGGTAAAATATCGAGAAAAATAAGGGTTAAAAAAATTCAAATTAAGGGTCAAATGAGGTTAACTCGAAATCCCGGTGTCCCGTTGAGTCTTTTCTAATTGGCTAATCAGCATTTGCAACATTTTATGGCAGAGCACACACGGAGATGACATAGCATTAGTGCTGAGACCACCAAGGTGCTTTAGCACCTAAACAACTCATAATGGCTCCACTACTTACAGAGGATGTAAATTAAAACCTAACCCGACTTCGTGTCAAAATATATTCATAAGCTTTTGGCAAGAAGGATACAAAAAAAATGTTAGTGTTATAAATATTGTTTCTAAACGAAAAGTCTCCTGCCTAAACAGCCTAAGCTGATGGAGAAGGTAAGGTCTAAGTTGACAAGTTTCGTTTTCCCAAGTCGCCATTATCGTCATCAACGGAGACATGAACTGAGTACAGTGTTCCTTTATTTATGCATTGCACTCTGTGGGGACAAGTGGCAAAAATCATTTATTACCCCCTCGTGTGCGAATAAATAGGAAATGGCAATATTTCACTCTCTCAGGTGCAGTCAACCACTTTTCCGTAATACCGCTTCTCTCAAAAGGGAATAAAAAGTCAACAGACATGAAAGTAATATTGCGCTTTGGTTTTTCAATTTGAGGTTCCTAAAAATAATAAACTTCTGTAAAGGTTCACACTACCATAAGCTCCCTTTGACACTTTTGTTATTTTGCAAACAGAAGAAACATCACAGAATATTTGTGTCTCCTTCTCTGAACCTGGGGTAATGAAGCCAATCGATGAAATTCAATAGAAACCTCAACATTTGCCACCTCTCCTTCGTCTTTCGTGTATTTTAGGCACGTTTCTCGGAAACAATGCCATTTTGTTCTTGGAACGAAGATAGGAAACATGGGACCAAAAACGTGTTTCTGTAATCCATCTCCGTCCATGTTTGCAAAACAGAAGAAGACGACACACAATTCCTCACAAATTCCAATTATTAGGCAAGACAGGAGGTTAAGTGGGAGCGATTCGAAGATGTCAACTCCTTTTCCTGTCATACATAAATTCCAGATGGTCACCCTGTCACAAAAAGACCAAATATGGCACTGGAATTTCTTGTCAACAGGAACAACTGACAAGGTTCAACTGTCATTGACCCAAGTAGTCAAAACTATTGACATTATCCTACTGAATTAGTAAAGACAATGTCATGAACAGGAACAACTCAATATTTTACAGCCTTTCAATTCAAGAAGCCATTCTTATTTGTTAGCAAAAACTGAAAAGTCATATAAATTCTAGATCAGCTCCCTTCATACGCTCATAAGATTGCCTTGAATCGGGTTTAGAAATAAAATTATTGTGAATGGACTTTAGGCCCTGCCTGCATGTATCATTTTCGATCGCAGTGTTCCAAACCTCGTCCATAATTTTTTAAAATTATTTCAACTGTAATTTTAGTTATTTAAACTATTGTGAATCAAACAATTCATTCCAAACAGTGAATGAAAACGTCGCGTTTCTGGAAAAATAAGAAAATGAAAGGTCTTAAAATCCTTGAGGGGTTTAAAGTAAAGATTTTGTGTAGCAAGTTCCTACCAAACTTTCTGTGAAGAAGTTAAAGAAATTAATAAAGTTGTGTAATCAAGACCTTGGTAATGAAATAAACGTCAGAGAGGTATAAAAGTCCCTTAAGTTTCTTATTTTCTGTAATGAAAGTGATCCTTTCCTCCCCTCCAGGAAAGTTCCAGTGTCCTTAAAATACACTGAACACACCTCCAGAGAAACCTTTATTACTTACATAGTTCCACTGTGGCAACCCAGTTTTACCCCACTTTTTATTAGCACTTTCCTTAGACTTTTAAGGGGAAGCCGAAGAAATGCTAAAGAAGTAAAGATCTTTCTGACAGAAATCATCTCTCAAAGCATCTCAAAGACCTTTCATTTCATTATATTCTTTCTGCCGCAAAAGGGAAAACTAACAAATCCAACAACTAACCAAAGAATATTGTGTAATAAAGTTTTTACAATGCAGTACTAAACAAAACTTCGTTCAAATTCTTCATATTATTCTAAAACCAGCCCTCCCTCAACATTACGATTACTGTTATTAAAAGGGTCATCTCCTCCTCCCTGTCCCTGCTTCTTTTTTCCGTGTTCCTTATTCTAAAATTCAAAAAGAACAAACAAAGAAATAACAAAACAAAAGCCGAATTTAAAAATTCCTAGGAATGAATCACGGAGGCGTCAAAACCAAAAACTTGCTTGTCTCTCGCCGATGTCCAAAATTAAGTACCCTAGACCCAGCCATAGACCATCATCGTGCCCTTCATCAAAGAAACGTTTGTATTCCGTTTTTCGTATTCTATTTCAGGGTCATTAAGTTCACGTTCACAAACCTAGACCTAACCTAAACGTAACCAAAACGTACCTAAAACCTCTGAAACTATACCGAATTAAATTTTAATTCGTGGTCTGTTACAAACGTTTTACTAAAATGAATCAACCAAGGCGTTGATGCGTCGAAAAACAATTTCCGTTGTGTACTAAAAATTCACAGGTTACGAAAAGGTTGTAAATGGTGTTTAAAATTTAAAAACGGAATTAGCCCGTTCATGAAAGTCTGAGAAAAAATAATTCATGAGCTTATTGCCAGTTAACAGATTCGGCAAACGACACAACTGGATCCAAATTGTCCATGTTACATACTTTGTACTGATGTTTGCAATAAAGCGTCTAAAAATCCACCATCCATGTACTTGTCAGAGTGAGAGTGACGTAAACATTTGCAGTTGCAATCTGAACAAGACAGTTCGACTTCCTTCTCAAGCCCTGCCAAAAAGTTCATTCAAGATTTGGAATTGTGATAAAGATCAAACAGGGATTTTCCTCATCTTGGGAGCGAAGTTAAGCCATAAGAACAACAGCTTCATGTGATTGAGTAGACTTCGAATAATGGGTCCCTAGCACTTTGTCACTACGATTCCAAGCGAGTTTGCTCATTTCTTGAATTTGTCAATTATCACCAAATCATCTCTCGAACCTTGTCTATAAATCCCAAAATTCAAGATCCATGGATTGATAAGGTCGAGAATTACAAACTTGGTCATCATCTTTGGATCCGAGTAAAAAATGTATGAGAATTGTTGAATAGTGCTGCGTTGCATTTACTACTATTATTGCTGTATCTTGTGCTGTAGAGAAAACAGGTTTAAACAACTTCCACCATCCCTGTGACAAATTCCCTTCTGAAAATTATGGGACAGGAAGAATTGGAATTGGCTCATTTTCATGTTCGAGTCCACTCACATTTAATTATGCTCTTAATTACATGTCATTTGAATCATAATGACTCTTCATCATAAACTGCAACAGCACGAAACTGTTTCCTCTTCACGTAACTTTTCATTGGATTCTTGTTTAGAAAACTCCCAACGAGTTATGACCCGCATGCAAGTGGGATGAGCAACACCACTTTGTGAGAGAGCACTGATGAAGAATCCCTCCAGGAATGTGACAGGATTCCCCGGTGTGAGCGAACGACTAAAAGGATTTCTACAAGCCATAAGGTAAGTTACCACCTAACATCCTAACAAGGCTCACTTTTCTAAACGTTTCCAAATGAATCTCTAATCATGGCAACTTTTTACTTGGAAATTGTTTGGAACTTGGTATTTGTTCTTCTTCTGGTTAGTACAAGATGTGATACCCTGTCAAGGGTGGTGCCAAAACGGTTTTCTAACATTTAAAATTGACCCGAGTGGGTGGAACACTCATATTTTCTTAAAAAACAACAAATTATACCTTGTCTTCCACCTCGTTTTCTCTTTAATAACTTCTTGTAGCCGCAAAATAAGGCGTCTAGTCTAGCCTAAGCATTTTAAGGGTTCTAACTCATCTTTTCAACATATTGGACTGTAGTTTCCTCGAGTCAGTCGTACAAAGTACAAAACAAATACAATAACCTGCTAAATAGACAAAAGTTATATAACTGCCGCACCGCGTTCTGGCTCCTCGGTTTCTACCTTAAAAATTCTGACAGGTTTCATTTCCCACTTGACTCATGGACATAAAAAAGGTTTTTTGAAAATGGAATTCTACAGGTTGCATCCTCTGCCTTAAACTTTCAATATCATGTCTACCACTTTCTTTGTCATATTTCCCTGTTGGTCCTTGTCTTTTCCCTGAAACAATTATTTGTCCTGAAGTTTGAGTGACACGCTGTCGGGGAAGCGTTAGACGACCCACTGACTGAGCATATGAGAAGTACAGCATCTCATGCCCAACCAGAGCGATATCATGCCTAACCAGAATTTTCCTCAGGAAACTTTAAGTATTACCTCCGTCTAAGATTCAACCACCGAAAGCCTAGTGCTACACTGATGAGCTCAGATGCCATTAAGGTCAAATTGTTTTTACTTCCTTTGGGTAGGTGGGCCATATCAGCACAAACCAGAGAAGTAATTACCTTTCGCTTGCTTTAATTTAGGCAAAGGCCATGAGCTAATACAAATTTAAGAGACGCTAACACCTTAAAGATGCTTTCTCAACCAAAAATTAGCATCTAGATGATTTTATAATACCCGATGAAAATAACTCAAGAGCAGACGAAAAATCACAAAAAAATGCAAACCCCGAAAATCGGAAGCGCACTAGAATTTCTAATTTTTTATTGCTTCTGCCATGCTTGGTTAATTCAGGGTGGAAAGATTTAGACGAGCGTTATAATAATTCCTTCGTTAGTTTTCCAGCCGATTGAACTCATTCTTTGATTTTTAGTTTCATTTTTCTCCTGGTAGGAAACGGTCCACCACAGTCCCACCACTGGGTCGAGGGAAATAATACCAAAAAGGCAATTTCCAGGTAGGTTGTTTTCCACAGGTGAACCTTTCATTAACTTCATTCAAACAACCCTTCTTCCAAGTTCACAAATAAGATGAACGAAAATAAGGAAATTCGGAGGACATTCCATGAAAAACGAAAATAATAACTGCGAGTTCAGACCGGAGTAATGTGCTCCTCCAGTTAGTTTGGAAGTTTACCTCGGTTCACATACGTATTGAATATAAAATAACCAAACAAGCCCGTCTGAAAAACGGGATTAAAATTACTTATTTACTCCCTAAAAATTAACATAGAGCATACGACAAGGCTGCTCGATTTTCTAAAATCCAACATTTTTGGGCTGCGTGGACATATGTTCTAGGTTAATTTATTTGGAGTAGTAAGTATTTTTACTCCCGTCAATCAGACGGGCTTGTTTGGTTATTCAATATAAAATGGAAGTAGCTTCAATTTTGACTTAATTTTTAATGATCTGGCTCGGAGGTGAAGAATATCGTTCTGAAGTGAGGAAGGCCGCTCGGAAGCGAAGAATTCCGCTTGGAAGTGAAGTATGCCGCTCGGAATATGGCTCGGAAGTGAGGAATATCGCTCGAAAGTGAGGAGTTATTAGGAAAGAATTTGAAGTGTTAGACTAGAATTCCAGTAGATAATCGGGCACTCAGAATAGTTGTAGGATCCGTCTGGGTTGATTAAACCAATTTATCTTGTGCGTTAGTTGAAATTGAGAAAAGAAAAGGGTTAAGAATGATCTGCCTCCCACACAGTAGTAGATGCTAGAAAATGTACTTTATGACGACTAGAATAGAAAGAACAGCGCCGAGTCCCCTGCCGTTCGAGTTCATAAGATTTAAGGAAAAGTGTCCAATCCACAGGAAGCATCTTCCATTTTCCATTTCCCATGAAAGTAACATCTCCAAGGACTCCACAAAAGTCCTACCATCAGAGTCAAATTGAAAAGTGTCCCAAGTCCCAAACTCCTTCCCCAATATTACAATGGTTATCATTCCTTTCTTTTTATTCCTTCCTTTGTTCACTTTTACAAAAATATCTCCCATGTACTGGCAGTATCTCCAATGCTCTCCTGGCAGGATCATATCTCTCAAGAGATCTCATCTCACCTTCCCATTACATCACTCTCACACTACTCCAGACTCATATCAAACACAACCCGACCCACCATCAACTAACCCCACCACACTTCCAGCCACTATCACTCTGACATTTAGAACAAGTTGAAGCCACCAGGGAATGAACAAAAGTCATAATTGAAATTTAATCAAACTAGAGCTATCACACTCGCGTCAACTGAATCACCGTTAGGTCTCCCGAATTTTCTCGGACCAACTGCTTACTTTATCCGTCAGGATCTCAAAGTTAGGAATAACACGAAATAAAGGTGTCAAAGCCCATCTTTGTCAAAGCTCACATTGCTTTCTAGCAAGGCATTTTCTGAATACACAAAATGCACAATACAATACAAATTATCGTGGGCTCAATCCATCATTCCTGACCTTTGTTCCTTATGTTTGGCCATTAGGAAGCTTCTTGACCCAAAGTAACAATTAACCTTGGATCGTTGGAATGATGGAAATCCAAACCGGTGACCATATGCCTAATGCCCCAAGTATTACCCAAGACATTGCCTTTACACTACGTTTTACCCAGGGTTTATTTTTTGGCAAAATAATACTGAACCTATCTTAAATTGAACAAAAATCACAATTTAAATGCTAGCTAATGTTTGACACCCGTGTCAAAAATATTTTAGAGTGGAACCGAATCTGTGCAAACCATGTTGATCTTGACTGCATTACCATGCCCAAGTTTTTCTTAAATTCAGAAGCTAAGAAAACGCTGAGCGTGTCCAAATAGAGAAGGAACTTGGTAAGACAGAGTGACATGCCATCACCAGTTTCAATGGGAAACCGGACGAAGTGTCCAGGTGAGTATGTCAACCAGTAGCTGCTACGGATTTTAACTTGAATAATACAAAAGCTCTTTTCTGAAGAACTCGAGAGAGAACGGTGGTTCTTAAACTTCTTCAAAAACTATTGTTCTCCCTCCTATGATTTATATTTATTCAAGTTGAATTACCCATGCAAAGGATATAAAAGAATTTATTACACCCGGAAAAATTATGAAGTGAAACACTCCCAATGAGGCTGAAAAGTCATTCTAGAGCCACTCTAACTTATTAAGCTCTCACATGCAAGGAAATGATCTCAAATGCAACTAAATATGCATTATGCGTTTTGCATCACCCCTACCCAGGCCTGGGTACGGCTTGGTAAAATTATGTGATAGCCAATTTCCCAGCGACTTTTCTTAATATCTGAGAATCAACGCATAAAACCAGAGTGGCTGGAATAAAATCCAAGAACCTTGTATTCCCTGAACCTTAAAGTGACACTTAAGTGACCAAAGATTCAATCGATTTCTCTTATTTTCAGGGTAAGGTCGTTAAGTTACTCTTGGTTACGTTAAGGGAAATGCAAAAAAAAAAGCAGTTTAAGTGACAATTGATGAACCAGAAGGGGCAGTTGTAAGTTGATCCGATTATTTTATGATTTATTCTGCCTCATCAAATGCACCCAGAATATTAACCAGCTCAAGAGGAAAAGAAGCTTTAAGACATTGACATCAAATCCATCAACACCGGGAGCAAGGTAAGACAAACTAAAATGATCTGTCCACGTCTAAACCAAGCTGAATCACTTCGGACTTGCAAAAACTTGCGCAGCTCTCAAAAGAATTTACATCACGCAACAATGTCAGCCTATGATTTAACCCAAAATTCCTGAGTTTCCAAATTTTCTGCATCACGTATCGTGACAAGAGAAATATGAAAGGGAAATTTAGAAAGGAGGAAAATGAAAGTAAAAGTAAGACTTTCTCCCTCTTTCTCTTTTTAGCCTTCATGAGTGACGACAACGAAAGTGTTAAGAAAAAAGGGAAAAGGATTGAGACTTTTCCTTTCATGTTTGTGAAAATTAGCAGATGTGTTGAGTACATAAATAAAACGGTTGGATGAATCATAGTACTCCCTTGGAGGATCCACTTTGCCACACCCTGTGCTCCTGATTTCCCTTATAATACAGAGACTTTTTCTTAAGTTGTGCAAAAGGAAAGTGAGTTTTTAATGCTCAAGAAAGCTCTAAGTTTTTGAAGGATTGAAAAATGCGATATAAACCAGTTCTTGTCGCAGAACTTTTCTAAAAATTTTTGAATAAAATTTTGGTCTGCATGAGGTACAACATCTGCCAATAAGCCAGGAGATTTTCAGCAAAAACGTCGTAGAAAAATCCCTCTGTAAATGCATGAACGCTGAAGAGCAGTTTCCCTGATTTCTGCTCGTTGTCCTCAAGGATTAGAATGGTGCGGCGTCCTACCCTTGCAAGGGTAGGACGCCTTGGCTCAAGTTCATTGGAGTGTTAAAATGCAAACAAGGCTTTCCCCAAATGTTTTCAAAGTTAAAGGAGCACTAAAAGTAAGGGAAAGTTAAAAGTGAGGAGACGCGAGAGTGTGTTCTATTTCCTTGGTGGTCTTTTAATATTTTTTAAGTTATTAGCCTCCTCGGGAGAAAATCTAATTATGCCTGACGATGACAAGGGCGGACAGTTTCCTCTTCTCAACCAAAAGGAAATAAATCCGAAAGACGGGGGAGAATTCAGATATAAAAAAATCAGATTATGGCACCCAAAAAGTTCTTTCCTGAATATTTTTTATCTTAGTTATTAACATGGATATTACTTGTGCAAGAGCCGAAACGGGGAAATGCCGCAGTGCACTTACCCTTTCTTTCCTCCCGGGTCTTTTTCTAAAAAAATTTTCTAAAAAACTTAACCCCCAACTTTGGTTCAACTTCCCCTACCTTCTAAAAAACCATGACTAAGACTCCGTAACGGCATCATCGCTTCTGCAATTTTGAGATTTAGCTAATTTTAAACTCTAGAGAAGGGAGGAAACTCAAAGCAAATGAATTGCCGCACGCCGACATGGTACTTCTTCAAAATTTGCCATCATTATTAATATCCCACCGAGATTTGAACCAAGGGAAAAGACGTTTTAGAAACGGACGGAAAGTCAAATTGTGGGAGGAGTTTTCCTTGTCATCTTTATCAGTCCCATTAAATGTATTTCTCATTAAAAGGGAAACAAGAAACGCAAGCTACAAACGACGGTTGCAAGGTTACTTTCTCCGTGCCACGTGGCCTGCATTCGTATAGCTGAAACTTATCGCTTATTAAGCATTTCTCCATTTTCAGATTCAAATCTTAAAAGCCTTGGCTTTGTCACTTAGGGGTGGATGAGAATAATCATTAATCGCCCAAATTTCTAAAATAAAATATATTACAAAAAAAAATATTAAGCCTGATGTCATCTCATCCCTAGGAAATAATTTGTCTCCGCTAACGTATCCAGATCCAGATCCGAATAAATTCAATTCTTAATGCCCAATCAAACACTCATGTACCAGCTATAGGCGCAAACGCTGACAAATTTAGTTAAGTTAAGCGTTAATTTTACGTTACGCAAGCTGTGGCCGTACAGTAGACGCACGCCAGCAGCAACGGCACGGTTCCAGTAATCCCTGGTTCAATCCCTGGTTCCTATATCGAATATACACAGATCATTTGGACACATTCCGCCATAACTTGAAGAAAACTGGCAACTGGCATTCAGGAATCTAGTTTAATTTGTCTAGAAAGTAAATCGCTTCTTGCTACTAAATGACTTAAGTAATGATGTCCCAGAAGCTAAAATTAAAACGAATCCTCCCCCTCCCTCCTCCCTGGTTCATTAATTAGTGACTCTATGGAAGGAGTAATTTAGATTGTTTGCAGTGCTGGAACACTGTGGTACAGTAGTTTGACTAATGTCGTTTTAAGGGTGGGTATATGGGGGGGGAGGGTATCTTTGTAATTTCGTATCTGATAAATCCTTCTTCCTAATTTCTTATTTTCTCTAATCTGCCACTTGAAAGAAGAGGGAGGATAGACTTAATCTCTTCTTCAGAATATGTACATAAACTCCTAGAAGATAAATCCACAGCCGCAAGATATATGAAGATCCTATTCTTTTTTAAACTTGTTTCTTTGCTGTAGTTGTAGGGTCGGTCCTAAGGACGAGAATTCTCGTTAGTAAAACTTGGAAGGGGGTTTGAAGGCCTTGGTACTCATGGGGGTAAATTGGTGAGATGAAGATGGATCTTCCAGGAAAGTTGGTTCAAACACCGGGGGATACTGAGGATTGTGACCGAATAGACATAGCTCATAGCTGCCCAATGCTCATGAAACGAAAAGCAGCCCCTTCAAGTGTAAAAAACCCTTCGTCTCATCCCCGGGTAGGTATCATCCAGGTGAGATACACTATGTCGTCCAAATTCTATAAAAATCAGGGTCATGAAAGATGAAAGCACTTTCACTTTCTACTCTCTAAAACCCTAANTCTATAAAAATCAGGGTCATGAAAGATGAAAGCACTTTCACTTTCTAGTCTCTAAAACCCTAAATTAAAAAATTATTTCCATTTGGATTCTCACAAAATTATTTCAACCTAAAAATGCTACAAATATTCAGCAAGTTTTTATAAACCTGCTGCTTTTAGCCCAAGTTGACTCAATTAATTGGTAGGTCGAACCAAGATGGGAAGCTACGACACAACGTGTGAGGATTACAAGAATTCTCTGCAGGACTCCTTAACTCATTGTTGGAAGAGGGTTGGAAGGGGTTGGTATCCATGGAGTTCTGTACTTCTGATCCTGAACAATAGAATGCGCAATGCCATGATGGGGATCGAAAATTCCATTGCAACCCCCAACAACCCTTTCTCATACTTTGTACTTCCACAGGGACAGAGATACAAAACCTAAACAATTGAATCTCCTTTGCTCATTTCCACTGCGAACCGCTCCACTAAGAACCACCCGCGCCCCTGCCCCATTCTGCCACAGTTGTTGAACTCTAAACCGGATTATCGGATGGATCCAATATTCGAAAATATTAAAGTTTTTGGCCCCTCCTGGACTCCACCGTGAATGTGTCCATGTCGTCGTGAATAATGGATAACAAAAGTCTGTTCTGGAGGATCTATGATATTTGGGCAATTTTAGCCCTTACGATCTTTGCCCTGACTTACAGAGAAGATGAGATCTTCAAATCCACATGGTCTTTTAGCCTCAGCCAAACCATTAACATTGTAACGGCCTTCACCATCACCCGCTTCTGCTATGAGAAAAGGCGGTGAATGGCTATGAGTGCCACTGCGCCTAAGCACGGTCTGAAGCCGCGGCAGGCAACAACGGCACACACAGGGTTGAATAAACCAAGACTCCTTCCAAAAGATATTCCACATGAGTTCAGATCCAAAAGCAGTTCAGTCTCAGGTGTACTCTCGCCACATTCACATCTCACGACGACGCCACTTACAACTTACCTCCCATCAACATTTTATCGTTTATTGTTACACCGTTCCAAATTGGAAATTCACATTGGCATTCTACTTGGATGCTCTCAAAACATATACAAAATTGAACACAAAATTTCCATAAATGTCAACTGTGTACCACCACCACCACAAAGGGTCACCCGTTTGTCATTAACAAAAAGTTAAGCGGCGTCTAAGAATTTTTCCAAAACTTTCTCCCAGTTTGGCCAAAATTGACAAGCATTCCCACTTTCCTCAAAAATATTTGTTCCATAGTGCACTGTGAACTGTGAATTTAACACTTTGTGAGTTCTATTTGAAAAAAAAAAGTTTGGAAGAGTGGGAAATTTTTCCTAAATTTTTTCCAAAATTCAATTTCCAACACAAAATTTGTGAACTGTGCCATTTGTTGTACCCCTAAAAAGTTTTGTGCTGTGAAATTTCTAAATAACGCTGGAAGTTGAGGCGAATCTTTTTCAGGCGAATCGTTTCCACGGTTGAAAAAAAAACCGTGTACCTTGATCAGGCGGTGCAGATGGTGATGATTATGGAGTGTGGATCCTAACGAGGTGAAGATTTATACATTCATGATGAGCTCTTTTTTTCTACAAGTTTATGAAAAGTTGTGATGTAAGAAAAAGATATTCCAGAAAGAAGATTCCTATTATTATTCACATAAACTCAGAAAAGTCTGACTTAGGTTAACTTAACCTAAACCTATTCCTTTGAACCTGGCTAACTTAAAATCCTTCTTCATTCCTTTTACGCTCCAGTGCTATTATGATGAGGATCTCTCCAGGATATGACAATGGTCCTGGAAACTTCCCATATCTACACCCACAACTTTGAATAATCTCGAATTCTTTTGTTTCTTCTCCCATTTACACTGGACTCACCTTGGCCAATTCTGCCTTTGCCCACTTCATAAACGTAGCATTTGAAGCATTTCCACAAAGTGACTAATGCCAGTTTGTAGAAATGCTTCAAATATAATAGAGGAAGCCATTATATAAGAACTCTTTACGAAACACAAAAAAAAACTAGTTATAACAACATTTTTTTTTACACGAGGCATAACAGCAGACCACAAGTTCAGACGGAACAAATTGTCCCAACATTTGTGGAATAGCAAACTAACATTAATCCACGCAAAAAGTACACGTTTTGGGTACAAAAAAGTTTCAAAAAAATTAAACCACAATGCCTACAACTAATGATATCCGTATTTGCCTCAGATCTAGTTAGCAGTTGAATCTTCAACTTAATGTTCAATTTATGTTGAATTTTCACAAATCTACAGTATTGACGTTATAGATTTTAAAACAATTATTACAAAAGTAAAGGCAAAGGTCTTTTCCAAGCTAAGAAAAAAGTTGCTTGATTGTACTCTCCAAAATTCTTGGCCCTCGTGTGTGCAATTTTAATGTAACCAGCAGGATTTTAATCCCGCAAGTCATTTTCATTCCTTTTATCGCTTACTCACGATCACAATTATCAACCCTTCATTGTTTTAAATCCTTAAATGAAAAAGTCAAGTGAAGCATGTAACTTTTAGCAAAGAAGCTCAGTATATTCGAATATTCTAAAAGTAGAAGCGTAAACTTCAAGCCTATTAGTTGTTTCCTTCCTTCCGATAGACACAATACAAGTGTATTGAACTTCTAAATCAGGTGAAGAAGCAATGAAGTGTTACAAAAGACACTTTACAGAAGACTTTGAACTCTTGACTCGAGTAGGCTCTAGCTCCTCTGAGCTCTTTTTTCACTGTCATCATCAGTGTCAATATATCTCAGACCCTAATTCCTGGGTTAGTGACAATGACAATGTCCTCTTCCCTCTATTTGTTTCCCTTCGACTACACTAAAGTCAGTCTACAATGAATCAGTGACGCTTCTTTTCCTAAATTGCTGTCAAGATGCGTCTTCCTTCCTCTATGCCTATCCAAAGCCTCCCAGGTAATCCAGCACAATGTCGGTAAACCAAAATTACCAACGAAATGGAACGGATTTTACGAATCAGACCAAAGCCTGCCCGCATCTTATGTTCCTTGATTCCTAAATTTCCTTGCTTTCTTCGCAAAGCGTAGCCTTATAGCAGTGCCTAGGGATTCCGCGTCAGGAAAGGAGCCAGGCGGAAGTTGCTATTCCCGGAAATTGCAAGAGTCTCGGCCTGAATTGTGTGAATGAACAATAGGTATTTATGCATGGGTCTCAAGAGACGACGCTTATAGGCAATAAGTTCATACCAAAGATAAGGAAAACGCTGGAAACAAAAGAAAGCGCAGCGCATATGCTAGCGTCCCCGAGACATAGTCTCACCAGTAAAAAATGCAATCTCAATCCACTAACTCAATTCACGAAGCTTTCATGGAGCGGTAAAATAGCTAGGAATGACTTGGATAGTTGGAGTTCCTGAAAAATGGAAATGGAAATTGAGAAGTTAAACATTTAGGTTGTTTCCCTTGAACGATCTTGAGTCGCAAAAGTCGCTGCAAAAGTTCTTGGAGTCTAAGAAGGAGAACAAGTGCTAAATCACTCATTCTTCCTGTATCCGAAAACCATCAGTTCCGTTGGTTCCTCTTGAATGATCCCATAAGTCACTCCCTTTCCTAAACTTAAACGTCTCACTCCATTCTTCCTACGAAGTTTGTAAAAATTGAGAATAAGTACTACTAGAGACTCTGGCACAAACTATTAGCATTATCCGCAGTTCTGCCAATTCTAGTACGGGTTCTTTATTTGTGTCGATCCATCTAAATCGGTAGGAGGTTCCACTCCCATTATCTTAACCACTCAACCTCAACTTAACAGTCTTCCCGTAGTAAAACGATCAACCGGAGAGATCAAATTGAGGCACAAAGCTTCACTCCTCCAAATCATTAGAATCTAAACCCATAATAACCAACCAAAACGCAAAAGCATAACCACTATTATTCATGATCACTAGAAATGAGAGGTCCTTAAAATGGATCAACTCATACGGATCTTGGTTCTAAATTTTCATGTTCAACAACCCTATAAGCTTAGCGGATGTTGAGATGACCACAATTCTAAATCCAGCCTACGTTCTCTTGGTATGGATGAGTAGTTTCCAAGATAAAGTGCACAAGCACAATACGATGGAGGCAGTATCTAATATTTTACTTACGCAAGAGTAGGACTCCTTCCTGCCTTTAGTAAAGGCGCTAGCCCAACTAGCTTTCTGAAATATTAATCAAAAACCGGAAATGAGACATGGCCAAAACGCTGCCATAAACTCAGAATCGGAGTTTCGGAGTTTGAATGATGCTTTCTCTGTGATGGAAACTGGGTCGACCGATCCTTCATTCAGCAAATAATGTGCCAAAGTTACTAGGAATCTTACCGCAGGCATTTTCACACACTGGAACATTTCTGGATATAATCTAAAGAATGTGGTAAACTTTTTGTGGAAGTGAAGACCCTGTTCAGGGCCACACTTCCACAAGAATTTTTTTAGAATCAAAGCATTTTGAGAGCACTTTGAATGCAAAGCGGAAGACTGTTTGAACAGAATTTATGCAGGGCACTTACACTTAATTTCAGTCCTCTAATCTTGCTCTGAACATAACCTTAAAGTAAATCTAGTGGTGCTAACGACAGTAATCAAATATTTGCATATCTACGCGTGTGTGCCTACCTTTTCACACCTCTACCAACACCTATCATCATCACCGTTTCCTTACATTCTCACAGAATACCAGTGTAGAGAATTTGCAGAATTCTAGGGAAAGTTCATCGGCTTTTAGTCTTTTCTAGCTTTCTCTGAAGCTTTCTCCCAAACTTTCTCTTAATTGGTCTAGAATTCAATTATCTCAAAAGACACAAGATCATTTCCTTTCTATTTCTCTGGCTTTACCAAAAACCCATCAAATGAAATTGGAGTCGGAATTCAGGAGGGTAAAGGTGAGGCCAAAGAATTCGAAGAGTACCACCAACAGATTAGCAATTAAATAACAAGGTTCTAATAATATCTCCCAAAGCTCAGACCAATTAATCTTCCTTAATATGTTCAGGGTCCCCCTAAATTGAATACTAACCGCACCTTATTTCAACCAAAAACCGTTTCAATTCTCCTAAATTTCACGAACTTCGTTCAATGTTTCTAAACTACTAGAAGAAGCCTAGACAAGTTTCTTAAATTCCCAAAGTTCTGGCCTCGGCACCACTAGTACTACTACCATCACCCTTCTAGTACTTTCCCTGCTTGATGCTTTTTCAATTAAGGATCCTAACCATTTAAGTTTACTCTTTTCCTAGAAAGAAAACCTATTTTACGATCTCCCTGGAGTTGATGCCCCAGCCTCTGCCTCTTAAATTTAGTACGAGACTAGAAGATTCAAAATCTAAGCACACTACCACCGCTTCCACCACTACTAGAATCTTTTGGGAATCAGTAGTTCTGCCACAGGAAAAGCCAGAAGTGTCATAAACTAAGTCCTTAAGTACTTCAAAATAATCTACTTAGCGATTTTATAAAAAAAAAAAAAATGCCAAGAGTCTTCCTTACCACGAACCACCACCACAAAATTCTCAGGCAGTCACGTTAAGTCATATTTTATAGAAATAGGAAAGGCGAGTCGTCGTTTTTAACCAATTCATTCCTAACCTCAAAAACCACATTAATAAGCCCATTTAAAATCAGACAAGAGCTTCTCAACAAAATGGCTCATTATTTTCAAAAATTTCTAAGAAAAAACCTTGGAAAAAACATCCCAGAAAATTCTTTCTAGTAATTACTATTTAAGAAGCTAAAGTTTAGAGTTTGTCCAAATTTTTAAAAAAATCATGTTCTTAGCTTGTAGTCACGTAGATCCAATTCCTGACCAAGAAAAAAAAATGTCGAATTGCTGAATGTTGTTTTTTGCACACCCCCGCTCATAACCCTTTCTGCAAAATTGCCAAATAAAGCATTGCTGGCCGAGAAGCGATAATCATAAAAATTCCTACCTGTACCATCTAGCTTTCTCCGTTTTTGACCAATTTATTCCCCAATAAAAGAAAACTCAAGACGAGTCTTTCCCATTTTAGCGAGTGCAAAAAAGGCGCGGCTGAAGCCATATTCCTATCCAAAACGTCCCATCTCCAGAGATCTAAAAGAACAAGTTTCTAGAGATGAGAAACAAATTGCATTGGTAAATAAGTATTATGGTAAACATGAGAAAACCACAAGGAATACCAAGTGTTGTTCAACTGTCAAGTTTTGCCAAGAGTTATGACTCCTAACGACCAACTAACCAACATAAAGGCTAGTGAGATTTTTTTTAACCTTCCAGAAAAAGCTATGAATCTTTTTCCAGAAAATGTTCAAATCTCCACCTTTCCTGCCCTTGTAGTCAAAGACTAGTAGCCAACTTCTCCTAAGATTCTTCCCATAGGCATCAAAATGATCAGATCCGCATCTTCTTCAACCATATAACTTTACTTCACATAAATTTAAAGCATGCCCTTAGGCTCATTTTCGGGGAAAATCTTATCCTGTACACTCAAAAATTTTCATAATTTCATATCTTGCCAGTCCAAAAATCATTTTTCCATTAACAAACTTTTGCTAAAGAAAAAAGTAGTTAACTGTACTTCTTTCCCACATCTTTTCTTTATTACTCCCACCAGATTCATTAAGCTCTCTGTTGCTCAAAAAGTTGAATCTTCATCATGATTCTTTTGTTACTTAAAATTCAGGTCAGCAGAGTCAGGTTTCAGTTTATACTGAAGAGACGCACACGATCATGTTCAAATTCAGTCAATGTGCCCAACAAACATTATTGCAAAAAGCAAAGGGCTAGCTAGAACCTCGTTAGTCCTGTCATGCAGCCCTTCCTTGCCCACTGCTCCTCCTTCCTTTGTCAAAAGAAACATGAAAGAAAAATATTCTTTGATATGGTCAAAAAACAAAGAGGTAGCAAACCTGTCGAATTCCAAATTCCCAGGATCTCTTAGGTCAAAGGTCTTTTAGCTAGCTAACTATCACGTCTGTGCCAATTCAATGCGTAGGTCCAAACTTTATGGCACGACAAACCTATAACATTGTAAGAGCCAGCATCTTGGTTGAAACCTCTAAATGGGTTGGTTACACTGTAAAATTTGACGCACTCAAGGGAGACAGAAGAGCCTCACGTCCTTTTAATTATCCTTCCAAATGCATTCATTTAGGAGTTAATGGGTTTTGCCTAATGGAAAGGGCATGTTGTTTCGACGTATCACAATGTTTCTTCCCCGTCATAATACTATTTACTTTGGAACGTGTAAAATGAAATAAATTAATTCTACACGACCCATCTTGTTTTATGATAAACCCCTTTATACCTTCTTCCTTATTTTACCCAAACCCATGCAAAAAAAAAGTAAAGTGTAAGTGGACCATTAAAAATTGTAGAGACCATACCTTAAGGGCCGTAAGTCCTCTTCTTCCTACCTTTAGGGAAAATGAAACTTTTACCTTAAATTTTATGGCGCTCTCTCCCTCTCATCGCCTTAATTTTTTGAGTATGTATGTGTCTAATAGGCTGAAAAGCCTGAGATGCTTCGAGTGAGTGTTGAATCCAAAAAACGCTGCCTCAAAGATCGCATCTTCTGCCATAAATTAAAAACTAAAGGCTTTCAACGTTGAAAAAAAAGACATGAAAATACTTGAAAAAATCAAATAATAACAAAATTTTATGGAGCCCTTTTAAGTATTGCTTGTGTGGTTAGTTACCTATTTCTACAAACTAGTTAGTTTGCACTTGCCAAATGTGAAAATAATCTCGTCTGATAGCTCATAAAATTGAAACATAAGGTTCGAGTTGTAAATTCCAGTTTTTATTCCTTAAAAAAACTAGAACTGCCATCAGGTAATCCGGGGCTCTTAAATTTTGGCATTCCAACAAGCAGGCGGAGCACAGATGAAATTATGACCTTACAAAATTACGAATCTCTCAAATAAAACTTAAAACTTGTAAGATCCAAATATGGTTAGGGCTCTTACTCTATTTCTCACCGGAAACCCGCCCAGTATGTCAAAATCAATTTAGCGAAAACGCTATTTTTTATAGTATCACAGCCACCTAGCCATACTTTTTGTTCCTATTATGTAGCCCTTTTGTTTTCCATTTACTCAGTTCTCACCATCACCACCACCACTGGCACCCTTAGGGAAAGGAATCGAATGCCAGGCTAATGCTTTGTCATTCTTATTGTCATTAAGGCCGCTATGATAACTAACTAATGGTATCGCTGGCATCGGCATCGTGGTATCACTGGCATCAGGAAATTAGATGATGGGAATGATGGTGGTACGCGTTTTTTCGCATGTTGGAATGCCAAATGCCATTGACCACATCATCTCCTTCACAGCCACACCCACTATATCATCTTCATTTTCCCACATTCCCTGAGAGCTGAGAGCATTGCTTGCCTTTGGACAATCAACGTTCATCCTCAGATGGTCCTGATAATTTGGCATGTCATATGCAAGACAGGGGAGCTCATTCCATACTGTCATTCCAATTATTCTCAGAAAGTTAGACACAAACCTACATTACCCACCTTCAGCAATGACCTCTTACCTCTACAAAACAATTCCTGTCACTCACAGTTTTGCAAACAATGACTTGCCAAACTAGGCCTACTCCTCCCTGCCCCATGCCCCATCATGACCAACTTCCACTGGCATGCGGAAATGAAAAAAACTCATTAACTCAACGCTGATCTTGTATATGGTTGAACAGATTAAAAATATGACCAGCAATCTTCAGATTCCCTAAGTACCTTGATTATTACAATTTGATAAGGCTTAAAGAGCCCATTAGAACCAAAGGATCATTGGGCAGGGTCCTATCCTATAAGCCCTTTGGAAACCACGACCATTAGCCATTTGGGGGAGGCATCACTACGCAGTACTGTAATCGATCCCTTTACCAAACATTTCATTAGAAGGAGGGCACCAAGCCCTCAGACACACAATGGAAGCAAATAAACCATTGTAAACCAATGGGTGTAAATAAGGTAGCGATATACCAACGGTTTTGTAGTTTTGTCATTTTGTAGTTTTGCCATTTTTGTAGTTTTGCCATTTTTGTAGTTTTTCCTAATAAATCAAGGAGGTACTAGAATTCAGATGCTAGATTCTTCGTTTTTTTTATCGACTCACTCTCCTAATGGATTCTAATTTGTGATCATCCAAAATCCTACTTGTCAACAACACTTCTGTCTCAAGACAGAGAGATCTTTAACACTCTTGGCTCACTTAACTACTAAGTATCTAAACCTAGAATACCTTCTCTTCCTTTTAGGCCCTTGATGTGACAACTCCAAAAAAACGTGAATCCCTAAATAATCCATTGTTTATTCTCCTTTGTTCCTAAATCCTTCCTTTAACTCTGTCCAAAACATTAGACAGCTCTGACTCACTGACTTGAAGCTACAATTAAGGACGACAGTTCTTTGTCGCCCAAATTAGAGAAAACACAGGAACTTAATGGGAACCAAGGCGCAGAGGATTAAGGTTCAGATGGGATCTCAATTCTCAAGTGGGAGTTTTAGGGATTACATGATCTTCTAAATGCTTTCCTTTCAACGTCTTTTACCCTACAATATTAGCACCATCCATTTTTTAGTACCCCTTGACACCAAGTGTCGACGTCCAGGTCACCGAGATCTGAGTCAAAACACTTCCAGACTGCTGTGACAATGTCACCCTCACTTATACTCGTTTGTCACGTCAAAACATGTAACTATCCGAAGATACTGAATAATTCAAATGCAAAGTTAGACTCCGCTTCTACTTCACACAATTTTTGGCCCACCCGTTAACGGCGGTTGTTAACGATTCAGCATTCCCTACCTACTCGGAAAATTCGAATCCTTAAAGGTTCTAATCCTTCGCTTAAGATTCTTGCCAATGTTGACTTGGACGTTTTTTAGGTAGAAAACAAATATTTGGATAGTGGGTAGTAAGGGAAAGTACTTGGACAGGTTAAGTAGTCGGAACTTCTAGAAACATGAGCCTGACTGACACTTAGCAGACAACACACGGAGGAGGAGGTCTTTCTAATCATTATTTTAAAACATTTAGACCCAAGATGGCTGAAAAAGAAAGGGATTACACCCTTCAGAATTTTCTCCTTTCGTCTAAAACCATTTCAATAATTTGAGAAAACATAAAAATAACATGTAACTTTCAACTAATAATCATAATTCCTATTGTCTTCCTATTATTAACATTACATGATTCAAACAGGCACTCATTAGGCCGTCACTAAACAATTCCTGCCAGGAATTTCCTGGCATTGTACCCTTAGCAAGAAAATGCCTTCGAAGAACTGGTATCCTTAAATAACGCTTTATGATAATTTCTATCCACATTACATGAATTATTGTACAACTGGTCAATGTTTAAGGAGCGTACACTAGCTTCCTCATAAGCACTGGAATAAACGAAAATTGTTGACTGGCATCAAAATCCATATCTCAGTTTACAAAGCGCTGGACGTTAACCCTTTATCACATTAATAGGATTTGAAGCGTTTCCAAATTCATCACCCATAATCCCATCCTATTTCCAGAAAGTGAACATTGAACAAACGAAACAATTCCTTCCTTTGCAACACAGAACCCATATCTCAGAATTCAATTTCTACAAGCTCCAGCTCCCTGCTCACGGTGCCATGTTTACTTTTCTATTTGTTACAGCCACCAGCGTCAGCTACAAAAACCTAGAGACAAAGAACAACATACCTTTTGGAAGGCTTATTGCTTATTTGAGAATTATAAAAGAAAGTAGACCATTCCTTCAGCTTAGGGTTAAGCCACCAAAGTTATGGAACCACGGACCAAAAGCTTAGCTTGGTCTTTCAATAATTTTCCTCGAATCCACGTACTAATGCCAGACCAAAACTAATCTCATCTTTCTTCCACAATTTCAGATCCAGAAGAGCCAGAGCCAAAGAGCCAAGAGTCCGGAGGTCAGGTCAGCCTCCTTGTGCTGTGAAAGTATAATAGAAGATCAACTGCCATCGTGGAATGGTACCTAACCAAGTACGTTACACACGTGGTATGTTGCCTCTGTAACCTCACCAACCCCATAACAAAAGACTCAACCACTCAACAACTTTTCGCCAAAAGGAAAGGAACTCATTCATCTCTCAACTTCATCTCCACTCGAGTCTTCAGTCCATTTGCAAAGCTCCGGGTGTACACTACTCTGCCCCAGTACAGGTGGTACACCCTTGAATATTCTAATTCAATAACAACGTTACTTACAGCTACAATTTACCAAAGAGCCAATCAGAACTTCGGATTGTTTATACCCCACGACCCCACCGTTCGGGTACCCTTCGCTTTCGGAATTGGACAGTTTCAGAACTCCACTTGTAAGGAGCCCTTGTAAGGTAACAATACCCGTGGGCTCCACTCAAATAATCGGTGCTGTGCCAATAGTATGGGAACTTGAAAGTTGTCTCTCTGTCTCCGCGGTGCCCAAGAGCCTTTTGGAGAACCACTGTAAAGCTCATGGGAGCCGTCCTGGATTTTTTGGAAATTGTAAATACTTCAGATTTCTGTGACAACTGAAGAGAAGACAAGTGGGTGGTTGCGGATGTGTGTGGTGAGAGTGATTTTCCCGCAAAAACGAAAACATCCACCAACAGAATGCTCCTGACAACTTAATCATCTGAAGTGACTCTTCTGGTATCCTAGGGTTGGGTTCTGGACATCCAGATTCCAGAGAAAATGGTTCTTCTAGATGTGTCGACAGTGAGGGTGAAAGTGAGTGTTCGACCTTTATCCTTGTCCATGTCCAGGGAATCACTATTTCTCAAAATACTGCTCCTCCTCTTCTGCCCACTTTCACTTTCCTTCCATCCACCAGACTGTCAGTGGACAATCCAGGATGGATTAGACCGTCTTTCTTGTCTCGTCTCTACTGGACAGAGTCTGATTGTGGAAGAAGATGTATTTGGAATTGGCCCAGAACATGCAAAGTCTCTCTGGGTCAATTGTGAAGACGAAAGTAGGGCAACTGGAAATCCAGAATCTGCTTTTGTACTTTCACATGGCGTATTTATGGCTGTACCAAATCTAAGAGATTTACGACTCGACCATTGCCGAATTGGTATACTTTTTACTATTAATTAATTTTTAATTAATGAAGACTCAATCGTAAACTTTAAATTGTTTTCAGCTGGAATTACTCCAGGTGCTCTCTCATATCTTCCTTATCTTCAAAATCTATCAATACATGCTCATACTAGTCTACCAACAAGATGGACACCACCGTCATCGGGCCCATTGACCCTTGAGGTCAAACCAGGAGTCTTTCATGGACTACCAGAACTTAGGCGTTTAGGTAAGTAAACAAAAGTTTCTCAGTTCATAAGGTTCATCATACTCACCGTCACCACCGTCCTTCTACTGCCGAACTTTCAAGGCCATCGGTAAAAAGACGAAAAACGCTGAACGTTTTGTTCGGGCATTAGCGACAGGCAAAACTGGAAAAACCTATCAAAAAAACGTCAAAGCAACGTTCGTCTTTTTACCGTTGGTAAAAACTTTCAAATTGAAACTTTCAAATTCAAGTGTCAAAGTTCACAAACGATACAACGGGACACTGAAAATAGAAATATGTTCCAATTTAAGCGATTTCTTCAACTGAAGCGATTTTTAATTTTAACCATAATTTTTTACCCTTGGTTGAATTTCCAGACCTCTCCACCACTAGTCTCAGTAGCCTACCACCCGATTTTCTTTGCTACCTTCCGTCACTAACTTATCTAAATCTAACTGGATCTTGGCTTCGTGACTTCCGCTCCATTGGAATTCAACCTCCAGATCCCACGAACCCATCCAGCTCCTGCGGAACACATATCAACGTTCTAGACCTCTCTTCCAACCATTTTACGCTTCTCCCACCAGCGACATTTCTAGGAGTCAAGGAATTGGTTACGCTTCGACTCGATTCCAATTCTATCACGCTGGCCGCCGAGAGAGCTCTACTAGGACTCAGTCGCTTGGAAATATTTTCTATTGCTGGAAATCAACTCACTTCACTCCCTCCCGAATTTTTCTTGGATAATCGCTTCCTTAAAGAGATCCACCTTCAGAACAATAGCCTCTCAGTAATCGCTCCTGGACTCTTCAATGGACTCAACCATCTAACAACTCTTGATCTATCAATGAATGACCTCAGTTCCGAATGGGTCAGTGGTGAAACCTTTAAGGGTCTTTTACGCCTCAATTATCTAGGACTAGGGAGCAACCGCCTTACTAAAATTGATTCTGTTCTGTTCCGTGACCTCTACAGCCTTCAAATGTTAAACCTTGAAAATAACAAAATTCATTACATTAGTGAAGAGGCTTTTGCAGGAATGTACAATCTCCATACCCTTTCGCTTTCACATAATCATCTGAAGACGCTGGATCAAAGAATCTGTAATGGTCTCTTTCTCCTTAGCTACCTAACCGTTGACAATAATCGTATTGAGAACGTGGGGTCGGACAGCTTTACAAATTGTACAAACCTTGAAGACTTGAATTTGAGTGGGAATAAATTGAAAGTTATTCCAGAAGCAATAAGTCAACTGAGTCTCCTTCGTACCCTTGATCTTGGAGAAAACGAATTGAGTGAAATTACCAACGCTTCCTATCAATGGAAATATCTCTACGGATATCGCTTGACAGGGAATCGAATTCAAACAGTTTCCAAAGATGCCTTTCTTCATCTCACTTCTCTTAAAATAATCAACCTTGCTGAGAATAATATTACCAGTTTAGAACCCGGTACTTTTGATGCCAATCCAAATTTACATGCAATTCGACTAGATGTGAACAAACTCAGAAATATAAGAGGACTGTTTCGTAATATTCCAAATTTATTGTGGCTCAACATTTCTGGAAATTTATTGGAAAATTTAGACTACGAGGAACTTCCTCTCCGACTCCAGTTACTCAATCTTCAGCACAACAAAATTAGTAACCTGGGCTCAACCCTTGACATTGAGCATCAGCGAATTCGGACTTTAGATTTATCACACAATGAATTAAAAGAAATTGGATCCTCTAACCTTCCAGAATCAATTGAGAAACTTATTTTAAACAACAACAAAATTACTAACATTCAGCCGTATACCTTCTTCCGGAAGCCCAATTTAACAAAAGTGGATTTATCCTTCAACCAGTTGGTAAAATTGGATCAAAATGCTCTGAGACTTTCACCAGGGCGCCATGGAAAGCATTTAGCATCTGTAGAAATACTTATTGGGCACAATCCTTTAACATGTAAGTTCACCTTTGACCTCATGACCTTTGCAAAACTAATTTAAACATATTGGGCAATTCAAAGTTGAAGTGCTTTCCTTTCGACGTTCAAAAAAGCTTGCTTATTTTGAATTTAAAGTTTTAGCAACTTGAAACTTTTGAAGAAAGTATAACTCTCAAAGGAATTGTGAACTATTGTTTTTTGGTGATAACGGGCGACTTAAGACCCTGTTCGTTAGAATACACACTTCACTTTTAGTCATGTGCTAAAGTGCAGAAAGTTTTATAAAGCGTGTTCAACTTTCTCCGCTTTCTCTTTTTTCATTTCGGATCTCTGGGAAACTGAAAAAAAAATTCCGCACTTTAGAACAATAGGCTGGTCGTATAGGACGTAACCGATGTCCTTTAATTTGGTTTCCAGTTTTTCAGAAAAAGGAAATGAAAAAGAAAGCGGAGAAAATTGAAAAGCATTTATAAAACTCTCTGTATATTTTTGTTAGCAAAAGCTTAGTTTTAACTGTCAAATTAACGATGTTTCAATTAATTTATATAACAGGTGACTGTACAATGGAATGGTTGCAGAGTATCAGTGGACAAATGTCACAAGATCCAAATACTCATTACCCGATCATTCTTGACGCTTCAGACATTCAGTGCTCTCTTTCCTTTGATAGAACCCTTGAGAATTTTTCTCATATCAAAGTCCCCGCAAGTCAGTTTTTGTGCAAATATGAAAGCCACTGTGTCTCCTCTTGTCACTGTTGTGATTTTGACGCTTGCGGTAAGTCTATTTATTTATATCGTACATCCTTGAATTTAGTTTTAACTTTTAGCGCTTTTAAGAAATTAGCCGTTTAAGCGTCAGAACCTCTTGAAGGTCTAAACCAAGCCACTGAGAGATTAACAATAACTCATTTAGTGTTAACTAGGAGTACATTTTAAAAATTTCAAATTACGTGTAGGTTGTAACTCTACTTCGAATCATCAAAGTGATTACATAAAACTTAAACGTAAAGTATTGTTCTTTGCAGACTGTGAAATGGTCTGCCCGAAGAACTGTTCTTGCTATCATGACCAAGCATGGTCCATAAATGCTGTCGACTGCTCAATGTTAGAACAAACACAAATCCCTGGAACAATCCCAATGGACGCAACATCAATTTATCTGGACGGAAATATTTTCCCTTCCCTTGATTCTCATGCCTTCATTGGGCGAAGGAACCTCCGAGCTCTCTACCTCAATGGATCCCATGTCGAGGTCATTCAAAATCGTTCCTTCCATGGTCTCAAGCAACTACGAATATTACATCTCGAAAATAATTTCATTGAACGTCTTGACGGATTTGAGTTCGATGAATTAGATAACCTGGAAGAGCTTTATTTACAACAAAACAGTATTTCTTGGATTTCGAATCAAACGTTTGCTCCCCTCCTTCGCTTAAAAGTACTCTGGCTTCATGGAAACAACTTTGTCGACTTGCCCATTTGGAGTGTGACAACAGGCGTGGGTCGCCTGGGACGAACTTTGTCTGACTTGACCCTCCGGGGTAATGAGTGGTCATGTGATTGTGAATTCACAACAGCCATGAAGGAATGGTTACTCGAATTCCGTGCCAAAATTAGTGATGTGAGCCAAATCCATTGTGTTGATCAAGTATCCTCTTCCCCGTCCCCAACAAACACTAATTCCCCTAGGAATCCTCCAGGCGAAAACGACATTGTCGTCGTCCGACTTTTGGATCAGAGAAACCACCGGTGTTCATCTTCCACTGACCTCAGCGTTAGGGAACCATCAACCAAAGAGAATCCCAACTGGACAGAGTACCTACCCCTCATTGGAGCTCTAGTGGCTCTTGTACTTATTATCCTCGTCGTCGTTTCCCTGTCCTTCTACTGGCGGCAACCACTTCGTGTCTGGTTCTTTGCAAAATGTGGGCTCCGCTTGGCCTCATGCCGAGAACCAATGGCCGAGAGAGACAAGCTCTTTGACGCCTTTGTCTCTTACAGTTCCAAGGACGAAATTTGGGTCCGCCAAGTTTTGGCGACTGAATTGGAGCGACAGGACCCACCCTTTCGACTCTGCCTCCGCTACAGAGATTTGCCCACTAGTGGGACCTACTTGGCCGATACTATTGTCCAAGCCTCAGAAGCATCTCGTAGAACAGTATTAGTACTCTCACACCACTTCCTCAAAGGTACGAAATGAATTTTGCGGGGCTATAGATTGCAATCAGTTCAAAAAATTAGAAAGATTACGACGGAGTAAAATAATTAGAGTGAATTAGCCTCTCGTTACTGCCGAATTTAAATAAATATTGCGCATTGAAATCTAATTTTTTTGATGAAATCTCACGTTGGCTAAATTTCAGAAGTAATTTGCAAAATCTAACCAGAAAAAATTATTTAAAAAAATATAACGCAATTTAAATCACCCAGGGGTTTGTTTGATTGTCATTGTCGGCAAGCCGGGAATAACAACAGATATGAACTTCCATGAAGCATATCAACTAAATATTTTCCGTATTTTTAGGTGAATGGAGTCGAAGCGATGTAAAATCTGCCCATCAGTCAGTGCTCAAAGACAGAAATCGAAAAGTAGTGATTATCCTTCTCGGTGATCTTCCTTCAAAAGACCTTGACCCTGATATTCGTCTTTACCTCAAGCATCACACTTACATTAATTGTGACGACAAGCGATTCTGGGATAAACTATTCTACGCCCTACCAGATATTAAAGTTAAGGTACCCATGTCAAGGTGTGTTCATACTCGTGGTAGTTCTCGATCCCAGTCACATTCTCTTCCCCACTACCAACACGCAGCAAGTCAAGAAGGTCAAACGCCGCCACCCCTTCCCCAAAGTAACCCACCCCCAGTTAATCATCAACACTACCATCATATCCCTACAACGTCATCACTTCATCACCACACCCCAACAACTCGACCCACCATGATGTGCACAAACACTGGAAATACTCATACGCTTCTACCCGCATCCCACCACCAGGGACCCCCGCTTCCTCCCCAGAGACATCCCAGTGCCAGTGGAGGGGGTAATAGTGCAAATCTAAATCGACATGTGGCCATCCATATTTAGACTCAAGAGAGGGGTCAGACACAATTAAACTCGTTCTCTTCGAAAATCGTCCTAGGAGGTCACTTATACGAAGAATTAAACCGAGGGGAGAGAAAGCTATTTCTCATAATTTATTGCCATTGTCTCAAACCCTCAGCACCAGGACTAGAAGAGGAGAATATGCCTTAACCGCATCCGCAGACCTTTGATGTCATCTCTTGGGTCTCGGCCATCATGATTTGGGTTAGTAGAAAAGTGAACTAAACGGTTAATTAAACGACCCTTTTATAATAATTGTCTCCCAGAGGGGGTTTTTGTTTTCTAATTTTACCAAAAATTTAACAAGCATTACGAGGAAATTATAAGAGTATCATTCATACTCTGTCTCCGTTTTATTAATGTCCCTTCCATGTGAATTCCATGTGAATAAG